>JAMKCH010058636.1:0-18140 GCA_023653785.1 Ophioderma brevispina | reverse complement strand
AGGAGTGAACATTTCTGATATTATGGAAGCAGCGGGATGGAGGACGGCTACTACATTTCAAAATATTTATATGAAGGACGTCATACTGAACCAAACCGTGGGCAAAACCATCCTGTCAGCAAAGCAGTCAGAGTAAGAGGAGGGATGCCATGCATCATTATAATATGCTCATAAGGTGATGATTGCCGGTATAACTTATCTGTACATTGATATTGATGTGTTTTATGGATATAAATCATGTATTATGTATATGGTAATATGGGGCAAAATTATTTCAGCTTTCATTAAAAGAACACATGGCGAGAAAACCCGCAACAACTGAGACTACCGGCTACACTTCCTCCACATAGTGGACCAGTGTGGCAAGTCATTGCATAGTTGGATCATTTTGTAATGTATAGAATGCATAAAATAGAATATACTCACCAACATTGTGAGATTGTTCTATTTTATAATGTATATTCGAATGATGCAACTAGTAACCCTCATCCCGGCCCTTCCCCGCAAGTAGAGCCTTGGGGAAGTTACAAAAATGAGCAAAGGATTCTGGTCGCGTGACGTCATAATGGTGGGGTACCGATGCTAGGTGGGACCGCTACTAAGCGTGGGCGCACCAAAATTTTTAAGGGGGTTAGGGTGTCATGATGGCTTTTTTGAGCACAAAAAAATGCACTAGTTGAATCATTCGTAAGTATCATGTATTAAAATAGAACAATCTCACAATTTTGGTGAGGATAGTTTATTTGATTAAGCTCTAAAGGTGATTTTATCTTGATAAGACTACCCAATAAAATTTGTCGAAGGACAGAGTGTGGCCATTTAGTGACCCATGATGAATTCAGCAGCTTTAACAGAATAAAGTGCAGCATCACATGCACTTTATTTCATGAAGGCTGCTGATTCAACAGGGTCATTAGTGACATGGGGTCACTAAATGGCCACACCCTCGAAGACAGGTTTTGGTATTTTTGAAGCAAGCATGGATATAAATCATGTAAATTGTGGAAAGTGAATACGATCTTAAAAGCTAAAATCTGCCATTTAGATGATGATGAATTTCGTGGGGTGTTTCACAAGGGAACGCCTCTGACCTACTTCTTTCTGCATGCTTATGGAATTTGGAAACCCTCACCGAATAAAACTGTTTTCTGTTTAAGGTTCAATTCATTTACAGTGTGTCAGAAAAAAGGTGGGTCAGATGGGTCATGAATTGCGTATGAAAGCTTTTTTTTTTTTCTATCGCCCGCTCAATCTCCCTAAATAAGGTTTTCATGGTCATTGGAGATCCCTTGCGAAAAAAAATTCCAGATTTATTCCGACAAATGAACATGACTGCTACAGCAAACATAGGAAGCTGCCATCTGTATTCCCTGTGGTATATTGAACAATTGAGCGACTGCATTTTGTTTAACTATTTATAACTGAGATTTGGTCAGTTTCCATCCCAGCTGCCTAGCATAAATATAAGTTCTTCTTTGTATCCCTCCCATGTTTTCCATTGTCAGGAGTTTATTCTGCTGATAAAAAGCTTCTCATAATTATTCTTTTCAGATTAGACCTTGATCTTCATTCGTGATTTACTGCATATGATTCAAAGTCAGAAAAAAGGTGAGTGTTTCTAGAATCAAACAAATAAAAGAATAAAGGGATGTTGTAGCTCTGTCGTGTCTTATCATGGTATATTACATGGGAACACAGCCAGACTTCTTTAAAGGCATATTAGTGATTTGCCAAATCAGAAAATAAAAAATTAAAATATAAAAATCAAATTTTAGCATGCTGCAATAAGTATAAGTATCCTAGCATACCGGCAGTATAAGGCTTAAAAGTGACGTAATTAAGACAAATCGTATATTTAGTTTTACTGTCCATTGACTCTTCTTGAGTGGGCACTATAGTGCCTTGGAGTCAACATGAACCAGGAACAAACGTCTTGAAAAAGCAGCCTCCTGGCCTTATAATTTCAGTAGACCAGGTTCTAACTTTAAAAACACGAAAAAACAGAATCTCCCGTCTTTTCTGCCCGAAGGGTAGTCTGTTACTGTAATGCCAAATCCTCCACAGGTATAAGTCCCCTGTCCTTGTACCAGTGTACCGTACACACATTCCCAGTTGCCCCTAAAGAGAGGGGTGGGGTTTGCTAGTATCTCATTCACAGCATTGCAATGTTCACACAATGGGTCAAAATAACCTCTAGTAGTGATAACTTAAACTGTTGACCTGTTATCCAGCCTAATTCACTGACATACCACCATATAGGTGGCGCTTATACTGCTCTGAGCCAAGTTAATATGATTAATGCCATGCCTTTCTAATCTCTTGGGCAAGGAAAAAAAAACATGCTGCAGAATATGTAACCTTGTGGCTTGTCACATAGTACTGATGTGAAAATGTGTTATTTGAACAATATTTTTAATGGTTAAAAATATTTGAAAGAAATTGTGAAATTGTGAGCAAATACTAAATTAATTGAAATTAGCCTAATTTGAATTGCCAATGGTTGAAAACTGTTGTATCTTGGTCTAGTTCATGATGAATATTTGAGTGAATTTTTGTATAAAATTTGACTTGCCCACCATGTCTACATACCAAAGACCACTTTCCTTGTTAACAATTGATGAAAAGCAGATTTATAACTGAACATCCTTCATGTGAAATGCCACCAAAGTATTATTACACGTTGGACTATTTATCATGCAGAGAATTACATGCAAAGTGGTTCACTTTTTTCTCCCCAGTAATTTGTTCTTACCTTGTGGATGTCTTGGAATTTTTAGAACCAGCAACCAAGGGCACAACCCACATTTTGATCATCTGGGTCACTGTGTACCATATGCATGGTGCATAGGCTGTGTGGAAATTGGACTGTTTTGATATAAACATAATTGCTTGATATGGGTCATTTTATTGCATATAATGCATGGAGCTGTGTGGACTTGACCTGTCCTTCACAACATGCTTAATTATTTGGGACATGAGAAATAAATATGCTCGTCATTACTTACCACCATTTGCAAAGCAACATAATGAGTGATTTACATAAACATATATGTCTTTATAGCATATTGACACAAATAGTTTAAATGAAAGTCAAGTTACATGCAAAGTTTTACAGTTAGTATTAGGGAATAAACCAAAAGACAAAAGAATTAGGAGTTACTCTCAATTAAAATGTGTGTTTAAGAATTCACAGCTCCATGCAAACACGCGACCTCCCTGGAGCATACTAGGTCCCATTCAAGTTAAAATTAGGCAGTCTTACATTACTACGTGAATCAAAAAATTGTGCAAGGGTTAAAGAGTCTTGACCTAATGCATGCACTATATCATATAATTTGTGTTGTTTTACAAAAATGTAATATACTTCCCAATGTTGAAAAAATGAAAGAAACCGAGTTAAAAATAAGCCAGATATGACCAATTTTGAATACACAAACAACATAAACCAAAACACACCCTTTTTTTTTTTTTTGGCCATTCCTATGGGATTTTAACACACATTAAACTTGTGTTTGTGAGAATTTCTACAATATCAGTATCAATGTATCCCATGATCTTTGTCAACTAATGCTAACTTTTTCTCGCTTTATTTTTCAACTACAGATTATCAATGAATCAATTAAATCAATTAATCATGATTTAATTTATCTAAGTGCCAACTGATATGACGAATCCAAACACCAAACACCAATTTCACCCCTGTTGCAGAGCAAAGAAATACAGATCTTCTCATTGTTTTAGGATATTGCCAAGAGTTTTTAGTTCCATTATTGGCATCGCTTGTATCTATTACCTAGATTACAGTAGTAGTGCTGAATTTGAAACCCTTTTCATTTAAACATCAAGATTAATTGGGGTGAGATTTTTGTGTGAACCTTAAATTCTTTTTGAAGATCAATTAAGAATATCATTGGCTATTCATATCAATTAAACACAATAGCATGGGTCATCATTCTTTCATAAATGCTATGCCCCGTATATAATCCGTACATTAACATAATTCTTGCTTACTGTATAAATCCATGGAAGGAGGAAAAGATGTGTGCTTTACAAAATTAGTCATATCGGTCTTATTTTTTGAATCGTTTTCGTTATTTTTTTTCAACATTTGGAGTTATATTAGATTTGTGCTAATAAAACAACAACAAATCATGATTCAGTGATTTGATCAAGGTCAATTCTCTCAAACCCTTGCATCAATTTTTGTGATTCACGTAGTATAGGCTAGTAGGCAAAAAAAATTGCTGTTCCTTTGGATGTTGAAAATGGAATTAACTAGGATCTATAAATAACAGATACCGTATTGATTTAAAATTTTATTGCCATTAAAATTAGCCATATGTGGTGGTTATGTGAAAGTTAAAAATCACATTAATAATACACCATTCGTCGATAACTTTTACATGGCCTGTCTCCAGCCCTCTATGCAAAACACGCGACACTGGAGCATCTAGGCACCTTGCAGATTAAAATTACGGCACTTACAATATTAGGCCGAGTATAGCAAAAAATTTGCTGTTCCTGGGATGTTTGATGTAAATGATTACACTCTACATTTCTTTCTCTCTATTATTAATTTTTAATAACAAATACCATATTGATTAAAATTTATTGCCATTAAATTTAGCCATATTTTGTGTTATGTAAAGTTAAAAATCACATTAATAATACCAACTCGTTATGAGTCATAGTTTTACAAGGCTTCTCCAGATTTGCATTGAAGCCTATATCACTTGAGGTCCTTTGCGTGAAGAAATGGATTATTTTTTACAAAGACAAAAAGAAAAAAGCTCAGACTCGTGGTATAATATTTTTGCAGAGTTCCCATTATGGTCATTTAAACACTATATATGTATGACAAAACGTAACAATTTTTCTAATTGTATGTGCAATGATTAAAGACGCAATTGTATTGCATATGAAAATGGTATTTTCAGCTTATTATTTAAGGTGTGAATTATTAACTGGTAATGCATAAAGATGCACACAAAAGCATGCTTTCGTGCCATTTATGACTTCAATTTTGTTTATATATTTAAGAATAAAAAGAAGTAACACTTTAAGTTAGTGTGGGAAAGACTTTTGAATAGCAATGACTCTTGGGCCTAATTAAAAAAGATTTATTTAAGTTAAAGCAATGGATAGGATGTGAATACAATAGTCATCCCGCATCATCACCAAATAACTATTACTAAAGTATGGACGATTCATGACACTAGCCTAATTTACTGTCAGAAGCTATCTTTAGGGCAGATTGTCCTTTTTTAAGGACTCTTCTATTATAAAAAACCAAAAATTTGCCTTGTCCTCGGTCACAACTTCCATCCCCCATGATCATCGTGGTACATTCCAGCATTGATTTTTTATTCATAATTTTTATTCTGTTTCATGTGAATATTTGTGCCGCAGTATAACTGGGGAGTTTGTACGTTTTCCGTGTCCAGAACAGTATCATTATCAGGTCGTGTATCTGTATACACGTTGTTAACATGAAAGATGACTGCGATTTGTGCGCCTTCCACAAAAATTGTCCCGTACTCATTTTCCCGTCATGGTATCAGTCATATATCATCCGAAAATGAACATTTTTTTAAAATGCTTCCCCTAATGTTTTTAATTAAATTAAGTAAGCAGTTAAATACCAAATACCCGCCAACCACCCGTGAAATGAATGCACGCTGTGGTGGGGGCCGCCTATTTTATGTTTTTGTAGATCCCTCTCCTGTAATTGCAGCACCATGTGATTTATGTTGAAGGTGTACCAAGAACTCAACAAACGTGTATTCCATAGTTTGTAAAAGTCGAAATTATTTAAAACAGCAGTACTTGAATTTATCCCTGTAGTTTTTTACGAAATGGCAGATAATTTTGGGCAATATTTGACTTCAAGCAATCCCTAACACTGAACAATAAAGTTAGTTGTTTTGCTTAAAGCAATTTAGCACCTTTTTTTGAAGGGCTGCCCCCAAAATTTTTAAAAAATTGGAGATTTTTAAAACGGTTCATTGGTAGTTTGGCTAGTAAACTATACCTGTAAATGGGTTAAGCTCAAACTTCTATGTGTCACAAACGAAGGCAATTTTGTACTAGCATAATTATTATCGGGATCCCCGTAATAATTCAACGCTGTTGGAAACGGCCTTTCCAATGTGCAATAGCCGGGAAATAGCGCATGTACTGTGTCTAACGCTCATCCTTATTTTTTTTACTCGTCGGCAAGTCAAAGTAGAGGTTATTTTCTCTCCGAAGTGGCACTATTTCATCATGGACATACATAAACGTAGCATTTCCAGCTCTGGCCGTCCAAAGTCCAATCTGGGATCCCAATTCTAATTACAAAATTCGCTTTATTTTGTGATAAATACGCAATTTTTTAGCATTCTCGTCGGCAGGTATGTTTCCTAGACAATTACCAAACTAACTGTGGCAACAAATAATAATTTCGGAAAAATTGGGGGGCGCTCTTCAAAAAATGTGGCCAATATTGCTTTAAGTGTACCAAGGCCCAGGTTCCATGGGAAAATACAGCACCCTGTTCCCATTTTTCCTGTCCCCATCGCACGCACAAAGTTTGGAGACCCTAGGTTTAAAAATCGGCTGGCACTCGGCTCAATAAAAAGCTCTGCAACAGCATCCAACGAGAGACATCAGAATATATTTTGTTTTCTCATGGAGGTAGTGCTGGGACGTGTAACCGTTTGACATGCACCGAACGGAAAGACCCTTCCTGTTTAGAATTTCACCTACACAATTTACACTTCACAAAATACGAGGCTTATTTTTCAGTATAGATACTCATCTTGTAATTATTGAAAGTCCAAATTTCATAAAAATATCAGTTATGACTTTAGTATTCCGGCCACCACATCCTTCACCATGCAGTTTATTATTCCGTGTGAGCTGCCAACATTTTTGAAATATGCACTAACCAGTCGATCACTGTTTTTTCTTTACATCAAGATCTTGAGTAAATTTCAACCATCAGCGACTAGCTGTAATGGAACTTCTCCGCCAGACTTGTTTGGTGAGTATTCGAGTATATGTGGCCCGTTGAGCCACACCCCAGTATCTACTAGGAATGAGACTAGAAAGTCCAGGGTAAACAAACAAACCTCAAATATCAGTCGATTACAGAAAAAAGTTATTATTGAAAGTCTTGTTCTACTTTGTTACAGTGGTTATAGAGAAAAACTAAAGGAGAGAGGCCTTGATGTGACGGTCAAGAAGTCAAGGTCAAGGGTCCAATCCATCATATTGACCCCCAGTTACACGGTGACCTTTCCAACTCCAGTGCAGTATTGAATCAAGTTGACTTAGATGTATATATCATGTATTGGAACCAATCTTGTGTGGCCCACCCGTGACATCACAGTTAACCACATACATGCTTTATTCTGCGCACAACAAGCTTTATTCCGACCGTGAGGGGGGTCAATGACGTCACAGCTGCCAAACACGACTTTCCGGTATGGTGTGTCTTTTGCTGCAGATTTTTCATGTTTTTTTTGGGGACTGACCAAAAGGGCGAGTGATGTCATATGAACATATAAGTGGTCAAATAGATTGGTTGACGATCAAATTTTTGGTGATATCGACCCTTTTTGGCTTCAAGGGTACATTTTCAAAATCAAACAGCTAGGTTTATTTCCGAATGCAGAGAGTAACTTTGCCAATCAAAGTCAGGAAGCTTTGCACTCAATATGCCAACAAAGGTTTGTCACACCGTCCAAGGGGCGGCACGGACAATCAAGTAGCCCATTTTTATTCCCTGGCCTAATTCACTTTCAAGTTCAATCCCGGCCCTGGGGGTCCCCGGGACATAGCGGGGTATATGCCGTGACATAGCCGGGCATGTAACAAAAAGTATTGCCCCGCAAGCCGGGATGTTAGCCCGGACTTGGCCGGGAATGTAAGTTAGCTTGTCCCCGCCCTTCCAGGACAATCGTTGATGATAGCTGGGACTTAAGCAGCCGCGCCGGGAGGTACAAACAATTTTCCCGGCTCCGCCGGAACATAAACGTGGACTTTAAAGCATTGTCACACCAATAAAAACCCGGCGCACATTGCAGTGCGATCTCTTCCATGTCGTGAACGGCAAGCTATACAAGTAGCACACACCACGTGTGGTGAAATTTCGGCTTCGGTTCTGACACTCCGCTTCCGGCGATCCGAAATGTAGTGTGATTTTATATAGCTAGACCCGTTGTCACATAGCCGGGACCAAGGAAAAGGAGCCGGTGGAGGAGGGCCGGGATTTGACGAGTTTTAAGCAGTCCCCCGGCCCCATGCCAGATATAGGGGATTGTCACAACACCGAAGCCCTGCTAGTAGGGGCCGGGACTAGCGGGTAGAAAAGACAGTGTGGGAGTGCGGGGGGAAGAGCCAAAACTACCGAGAAATGGGGAGGAAAAAAGAAGAAACGAGGAAGAAGACGATTGGGAAGGCAGAGTAGCAACGGTAGGGGGGGGAGGGGGCAGAGAGGAGGGAATAATGGAGAGTAGAATTAGGGAAGAAGGAGAGCAGACCGCGCATATGGAGGGGGGGTAAATAAAGAGTCAGGGAGAGTAAGAAGAGTGGTTGTGTATAAAGAGGAAGGGAAATAGGGGGGGCTTGGTAATTTAGTAAAAGGAGAGAGGTAGAGCCGGATTGGCGGGAGTGGAGGCTGGGGATAGGGAAGGTGTGAGGGGTAGAGAGGCACCCAGAAGGGGACAGAGGCAGGATCGGAGGAGGAGGTAAAAGAGAACGTTGGAAAAAAGTGCTGAAAGTGAGGATGTACGGGGGGCTGGGGAGGTCGGAGAGTAAGTGGGGGCGAGGGACCGGAGGCAGTAGTCAGCGGGTGGGGAAGCATAGGCAACAGGAGAAGGCGGGTGGTTAGGGGGAGGATGGGAGGGAGGGGGGGGGAGGATAAAGGGGGGGTTTAAATAGTTGGGGGGGAGGGGAAGGATAGGTAGGGGAAGAGCAAGAGGGATAGGATGGTTGAAGGCTGGGCTGGAGGAAGGAAGGGAGGGGTGGAAGGGGTGTAGCGGGGACAGAGGCGATAGAGAGGGAGACAGGGGGGATACACAGGATGGAGGGAGGAGAGGGGTAGGGGGAGTGGAGAGGGGGAGGAGACGAAAATGGAGGGTGTCTGGTGTGTCCGAAGGATGCGCGCGGGGAGAGCGGAAACAGGGAAGAGTGGAGAGTGGGGGTACTAGGAGAAGGAGCGAAGAATGCGGACTGTGGGTGCTTCGTTACAAAAATGTAAGCCCATGCTTACGCGGGATTTCGTGATACTTTAGCGGGACAAAGGCGGGGGTTTCACAACGCAAAATGTTACTCC
This sequence comes from Ophioderma brevispina, assembly GCA_023653785.1. Classification (NCBI taxonomy): domain Eukaryota; kingdom Metazoa; phylum Echinodermata; class Ophiuroidea; order Amphilepidida; family Ophiodermatidae; genus Ophioderma; species Ophioderma brevispina. The sequence continues at coordinate 8,821 of JAMKCH010058636.1, read as the reverse complement.
CGGCTAAGGTCCCCGCTAGTCCCCCCGGGACCCCCAGGTGGCCGGGAATTGGATTGACAAGTGCCTAAAGGGCATGGAGGATTTTGTGAGCAGCATATTTTGTCTGACCAATGTGTTCTAATTTGGTTATTTGGGTAAATCAGGTCAATTGACCAATACGTTTGTGCTGTATTTTTGAAAAAAAGGCCATCATATACACAAACTAACTTCCTCACTATACACGGAAAGCCCATCATGACTTGCATCTTTTTGGTGAATGTAAGTGCATGATATAATAATGCGGGTAGGTATTCAAATGAGCTAATTAAAGGGGTATTCCTTTACATTGTTCAAATGCAACTGTCAATATCTGGAATTCCATAAGGTTATATTGTTGTAAAACTTGTGAAAAAGTAGGTGAAGAGTTCCAAACCTTATTACATGTAGGGAATACAATATGCAATTAGGTAATGTTAATGAGCTAATTAATATGCATTATTTTGCCGCATGCCAGTTTGCTTTCTTGCCGGTGGGGGGCGGTTGGGGGGATATTGCAAGTTTTAAAACTGCAGTATTTGTTTTATACTTCTGCCATTGGTTTCTGTGTTCCAAACATCTTGTTACCCCCCTGTGACACCATATTCAATTGCACTTTGAGAGGGCTTTTAACTGTCCTGGTTACGGGCCTGATCAATGGACCAAGGTGTCAAATTTGGGATTTCTTCTTGGCCGGCCCCCAGAGACTTGAGTAATCAATATAGTCGTGGGTAGAGTGGTTAAACCTTTGGTTTATACACCACTACCTGCTGCCGTACGGAATAAAAAATCTTGGTGGACTCTTTCTTGCATGGCATATCTGAAAAAGTGTTAAAATGTCTGAAATTGAAATGCACTAGTTATATTTGAAGTTATGGAGATATTGTACCTCATCTTACCTTACATTAATTATGGAATCTTGATATGGGGGAATACTTGCAAAACGTACTAGATAAACTAACAACACTTCAAAAATGGTGCAGTAAGGACAATATCAAATAGCCTTACAGAGTCATACAGCAACCCTTATTTGCCAAATCTAATGCCTTAAATATAGTATAATTATACACACTAGAGCTTGGTGTGTTTATGGTAAAATACTCCTACCACCAACCAGTTACCGAGTATATTAAAGGTTTTTTTTTATCAAAACGCTCTGATATTCATAAGTATGGCACGCAAAATATCAACATTATAATCTTACCAGCAAATAGAAAGTTTTCACCGATCATCTGGCGAACCTCGGGCCCTATATCCTTTGGACAATTTGGGGCACATCTCACAACTCCTCGAAATCAGTAACCCATTTTCGTGATCAATTTAAACTTAACTATTTCCAAATACCAATATCATTTTTGAACAGTTGTTCTACTTATACTACCTGGCATTCCTGTTTTGATTGGCATTTTGAATTAAGGTGCATTTAAACACTGGTCTATTTTCTCCTCATGTTTTATTGACTGAATTTCCTTGTTTTTAGTATGTTTTGATGTGTTGTAACATTTACTTTAGGGGTTGACCCCACGACTGGTCCTCATTGGCCTTTTGGTCAATCCCTGCATATTTTTGTTCCTTGTTAATGTAGATTCTTGTGTATTTGCTATTTTTCTGGCAAATCATCAAGGAGGGGAGGGAAAGTACGTTAGCTTGTCCCAGCCCTGCCGGGACAATAATTGATGATAGCTGGGACTTAAGCAGGAGGTAAAAACAATTTTCCGGCTCTGCGGGACATAAACGGGGACTTCTAACCGCATGTGCACACCATATAAAACCAGGATACCATTGCAGTCCTATTCTCCATGTCGTGGAAAGGCAAGCTATTACAAGTAGCACACACGCACGGTGGTGAAATTCGGCCGTTCTGACACTCGGCGATTACAAAATGTAGTGTGATTTTATACAGCTCGGCCTGTTGTCGAATAGCCGGACCGAGCCGGGATTTTACAGAGTTTTAAAGCAGTCCCCGGCCCCATTGGCCGAGAATGTACGGGGATTGTCACATCAGAAGCCCGGCTATAGGGCCCAGGACATAGCGGGGGATGTACAAAAAAGTGTAAGCCCGGCTACGCGGGATTTCGTGATACTTTAGCGGGGACAAAGGCGGGGGTGTCACAACAGCCCAAATTACATTCCGGCTAAGTCCACGCTCGTCCGGGACCCCCCAGGGCCGGGATTGACCTTGGAATGACAAGGGCCTTAAAAGGCATGGGGAATTTTGTGACAGCAGATTTTGTCTGTGGTTCTATTTTGGTTTTTGGGGTAGGTTGATCGTTTGTGCTGTATTTTTGAAATGGCACACAGATACACAAACTTCCTCACTACACGGAAGCCCATCATGACTTGCCCTCTTTTTGGTGAAGTGTCAGTGCGCATGAATATGCGGGTTAGGGAGGAATGAGCTAATTAAAGGGGCTTCCTTTACATTTCCAAATGCAAACTGTCAATATCTGGACTGCCATAAGGTGTATATTGTTGTAACTTGGTGGAAGAAATAGGTTGAAGAGTTAAAAACCTTATTACATTTAGGGATACATATGCAAATTAGGTAATGTTAATGAGCTTAATAAATTGCATTATTTGCGATGCCAGTTTGCTTATGCCGGGGGGGGGAGTGGGGGGGATATTGGCAAGTTTTAACTTGCGTATTGTTTTCTTCTTTTGCCATTGGTTTCGTGGTGCCAAACAAACTGTTCCTGTGGACACCATTGTCAATTGCACTTTGAGAGGGCTTTTAACTGTCCTGGTTACGGGGTGCGACCTGATCAATGGCAATGTCTAAATTGGGGATTTTTTTTTCTTGGCCGCCCCCAGATACTTGAGTAATTACTATAGTGTGGGTAGATGGTTAAACCTTTGGTTGATACACCACGAACATGGCTGCGTAAGGATAAATAAAAATTAAAAAAAAAAAAACCCAAAATCGGTGGACTACTTTCTTGCAGGCATCTGGAAAAGTGCTTTAAAATGTCTGAAATCACTAGTTAGATTAAAGAAAGTGATGGAAGATATGTACTCTCATCTTACGTTACATTAAATGATGGAATCTGGATATGGGGGAATACTTGCAAAACGTTCTTAGATAAACTAACAAAACTTCAAAAATGGGCGTAAGGACAATATCAAATGTCCATTACAGAAGTCATACAGCACCCTTTTTGCAAATATAATGCCTCATATAGTAGATGTATACAACTAGAGCTTGGTGTGTTTATGTATAAATACTCTTACCAACCAGTTACCGAGTATATTAAAGGTTTTTTTACAAAACGCTCTGAATCTAAGTTATGGCACGAGATTATCAACAATTATAATCTTACCAGAAATAAGAACGTTTTCACCGATCCTCTGTGCAAACATCGGGCCCTATCCTTTGGAACAATGGGGCAAAACATCTCAAAAAATCGAAATCCCGTAACCCATTTCGTAATCAATTTAAACGTGAACTTATTTCCCAAAACAAATAATAATTTTGAACATTGTTCTACTTATACTGCAATTCCTGTTTGATGGCAATTGAAGTTAAGGTGCATGAACACGTCTATTTCTCATGTTGCTATGGACTGAAGTCATTGTTTTAGTGAGGTTTGTAACATTTATTTTTAGGGGTGACCCCAGATGGTATCATTGGCCTTTTGGTCAACTCCTCCATAATTGTGTCTTGTGTAATGTATATGTATTGTGTATTTGATATTTTTATGGAAATAATAAAGTTAAGTGAAGTTGAAGAAGTTGGAATTCATGAAGGACATGGTCAATTGGGAGGTTTTCCAAATAAGTGGCATTTGCGACAATAGTGAATTTGAGGAAATTTACTCCACGTTCACAATTTCACATCGATTTGCAAATACTAGCTTTGGCGGATATAGAGAATCTTGTGTTTCCGGTCTGACGTCGGGCGGGTTTGGTGATTCGTAACTTCAAAAATTCTGGTCATCCAATGTTCAAAATTTGGTTGGTTAGTGGTGATTTAGATTGTACTTTGGGGTGATATTGGTGTATTTCTCTGTGAGAGTTTAAATGTGAAACAGAAACATGCTCAAGGTGACATTTTCCCATAGGACTACTGTGTATTAAAGTGAGTTAGTGGTGTTTCTATAACATAAATAGATCTGTCATTTGATTGCGAGGAATTCTCGGTCAACATGTTATTAAATAATGATATATTGCATGCTTATGTCACATACTGTGCATTTATGTTCCATTTGGCGTCATTTTTGTTCCATTCTGTTGTTCCATTGATGCCTCGTGCAGTCTTCACAAAACGTGGGTCACCTAATGCACGCACCTTTACGGAACTTTGCCATGGATATGATGCTATTATGATCAGCGCTGATTGCGGGCAGCAGCGATTCCTCGCAATTTTGCGGTCTTCATGTAGTGAACAATGGACGCCGATCTTGTTGTTTTTGCCGGTAAAGTAGGATCTACGTGGAATTCCGGGCATGGAGGTTTTCTTCAACCAATTTTAATGCAGTGAATATAGTAGTAAATAAGTCAACATTTAGGCCTAGTCCTCCAGAGCTAGCCCCTGGGTCCTAGCAACTTGCTAGCTACTAACTTGACAGCGGCACGAGCCAATGAGTATGACATGCCCCAGGCTAGGCTAGGCTTAGCCTTACTAGGCTAGCCGTGCGTAGTCCAGCATGTTTGAGCTTTAATACTAGAATGGCAAGGATCTACTTGGATGTTATATAAAACAAATAATGAATGTTTTACTACGCCCGTTGAATGGAACATTTCTCTTGCAACTCATGAAAAATATTCTTACCATTGCACTCATAAACTTCATTATTGTATATAGTAACTTTTGAGTCCTGCAAATGACTTAGTTGCTCAGAAACAAAAACATATTGTTTGTCCTTTTGCCAAAATGACAAAATTGGGTGCATTTTCACGACCATAGTCAGAATCACATTAACACATGAGTCTCAAACAGTCCTAGTCTTCTTCGTCAGGTTTTGTGTCATCTGAAATGAGTGCACATGGGATTTATTTGGTAGTGTGTGTGTATCTGTCTGTGGTAAAAAAATGTTAACAAAACCCTAAATATAATTGCCTACTGTTCCACATACATGCACACATTTTCATGGCATTGCACTGTAATGTTCCTTGGGTATTTCCCCACAAATTACCCTTCCAAGAAGTGGGTTCAAAGTTCATCTAGAGGTCATTAAGATTCTGGCCCCAAACATGGTCATGACATGTATAACTAAGTAGTTTAAACATTTCAAAACATATAAATCAATATTTAAATCTAAGCCGTTCTGATGCTATCCGCTAGTAAGCGAAGGACACCTTTCAGACTAGCCACCTATAGATAAGGAAAAAAAAAATTGTTGTATTGAGTAACCCCGCCCTAACCCTAATTTTGAAAATCAAGCCCTGTCCAAAAGTATACCTACCCTAACTAATTTTTTTTCTATTGATTTTCAAATTATTTTTCTGTTGGTTTACCCTCATTTTTAAACCGATTGTCTCAATATTTTTTGTGTTTTGTCTGTTCTGGTGTAACTTTGCAACTTCTCTCTAAGATTTTTTCAATAATAAGAGTCAAAATATCAATATTAATAATATTTTATTGTTTTTAGATTTTTAAAACCCCTGTTTTTGCATTATTAAAAAAAAAAAATCTGCCCCGCCCTAACCTATTTACACTACTGGCCCGTTCTCCAATAGCACAATTTTTTTGGCTATCTCTATCACTCTATCTCCTCTACTACCCGGATTTATAGCATTTGGCAAGAGTGCCATTCTAGTAATACAAAGGTCGCCGGTTTGAATCCGGCCATGCACTTTTTTTTTTTTCAACACTAACGTTCGCTGGCCGCTCCAGGGAAAGATTAATAAATATACATCCTTGTCTAAGGAGAACTAGTATTTAAAATTTCATGACTAGGAATAATGGAGATCGTCCAGGAAATAGAATGTCCGGGAAAATACCACCATGTAGGGCATGACATGTTGCTTTTGTACACATTTACAATTACAATATTGCTGTTGTTGTGTTGTCCTTTGAGTGTTTTGTTGTAGGCTTAGTAATTGGTTTGTGTGCTTATGAGTTGTCAAGACTATGAATGAGCATGCTCAAAAGTGACTTAAGGGTAGTGTGCCAACCCTGGTGCGTTTGTTTTTATACATTAACAATACAGACGAATTTCTGATTTTTGCACCATTTGTAAACATCAAACTGTGTCTATAGTACCAACAAGATTCATCCACTGCAGACAATCTGAAGCTGTATTTTTTGCCGATTTAACAGCTATTTGACCATTTCAGTCACAAAAACCGCTTGTCAAACGGCGGGAATTTATGCACATTTCGCGCCGTCATGCGCAAAGGCCACCATCGCTCGCGCGTGAATTTTTTGCTGCGTAATGAAGCTCGCTCGTGTTTATGTACTTTTGCGCGAACGCAGTCTTGGAAAAACGAAAAATAATATTAAAATGTAAACAAAGCGCTAAATTTGACAAATGAAATTTCCAATTTCTTCTCATTTCTTTGATTTAGAGACAAATTGTTTTGATTCAAGAGCGCATCAAAGGATGTATTTTGATCACTTGCACAACATACTCAATTTTGGAGTTCAAAGATAAATTATTTTGAGAAAGATACAGCTTGAAATGGCGTGAAAAGTCACTTTTTCACTAAAACAATGGATTTTACTCAGTTCATTTTCCGGCAAAATTTGCAAAATTTCAACAAGATACTCCAAAAATACCGAAGTAAGGGTTAAGGTTTAAACTTCCTACGATAGCAATTGGTCTTCTCTATAGGGACGTTTTTCTCAATTTTTCATTTTTCGATTTTTAACAAAGATATTCTCCAATATTACTCAAATTTTGGAAGAGAAAACTAAAATCAACACTTTTTTACATTTTTCCTTAAATATCGAAAAGTAAGCTCTATTTTTAAAAAATGAAAAAACCGTCCATAGACAATTTGTCTTTTTCTAAAAAATAACATTAGAAATCATGAAAATTCAAATTTATTTTTGTTAGCTGTCTGAAAATTTTGGGGCACAATCGTGTATTTTTTATTATTTTTCTCCAAATACGGAAAGTATTACATTAATTTGATGCCATCATCGGGTTCATCATCGTCCAATTTCTTTTCTAGAAATGTATCTTTAAGCACAATAATCAAATATTTGGCAAAGTACAACCAAAATAGATCTCGAACTCAAGTTCAAACTGCCCTTACCCGTAGCCCTAAGTACATGGGAAGGCGCATTTTTCCCTGTGGCCAGCCAAGATATTGTCGAGGACCCAAATCATTCAGCCCACAGATGCAACCCATTCTCGGTTTTGCAATTTACGACAATCCACCACTTAATTCTGACCTCCTATGTGGATCTAGAGTAAGGTATATTGACTAACCTGTGACTGCATGCTTTGTAAATTGTTTAAAGACCTGAAACAGACAATAGCGTGTCGGCATTCCTGCGTGCTGGTCTGGAGCTTTAAAATCCCTAGACTACATGTGCCCGAACCAATTCAAAACAGAAGTGACTGTCTAAAAATAGAATTTCACTCAACATCAGCAAGCATGCACATCAATTTTGTCGTAAACAATAACACAATGGATTGCGTGTTGTCGATCACATAAGGTACTGATTAACTTTTGTTGAATTTTGTAAATGCCTCTTTTTGTCTTTATATGTGCTCAGTCAGCCTGTGAAGTAACTGATGCCTCTAATTTTGGGCACACACATTACCGACAACCAGATAGATATTATTTACTAGTCACAAACTTTCACACCACTTCCTCCACCTTCCTACTAGAAATTTTAGGAGCAGTTGTTTAGCGGGGCTTATAATCTCAACACAGGGTCATAACCAATTATCACCACTTGTACTTCATAAGTGCGGAAACTCCTAAAATTATTTATCAGTTTAGCACTGGTAATAACTGATCCAAAAAAATATTGGATAAAATTTGAAACTATAATCAACAATGAAACGGTTTAATTTCACTTTAATCATCATATTTTTCAATATAATATATTATATAGTGCAAGAGTTTTCCTATGTACCCTCAAAGTTCTACCTTAACAAATTCTTTTTATTTTCGGCCTTAGGGTTAGGGTATTTGTTAGTGTAAGGCCATAATAAAAAAAGATTTGTTTCTTGTAGAATTTTAAAGGGGGGCACATATGGAACTCATTCCATTATGCATAAACACTTCTCTGTGCCAATTTTATGTAAACATTGCAAATTACTATTTTACATGTAATTAAGTTTGATATGACAATTTGAATGAAAAATTATGTTAAATGTGATTTGTTGGAGATTGCTTTCATTGCGAATCTGCATTTATAGATGAGTGACATCATGTTAAACAAACACAAGTTACACCTGGTCCTACTGACATGTTAAGAGGTGCGAAGAATATGCCCATACGTTACAGCATTCAATAGCCTTAATCACGCCCGATTGCGCTCATTTTTAAAAGCACAAGCCCTGTAGATGCTTACGCATACTGCTGTGCAGTGTTTGTTCATTGAAGCTGTGTCCCATCCCTCCCCCCCACCCCACCCCCACCCACCCCCCCCACCAGCCCTCCCCACAGTTTTTGCCAAACACCTCCCATTGAAAATGAATCTACAGCCCCAAATTTACAAATCAAAATGCATACATGAATGTGGTGGTTGCCGCAACATATTTAGAAAAGGAAGATAATTCATTTTCTGAGCAGCGTAACCAGATTCGCGAGTACCCAAGTATTATAATGCGCATACACACTTCATTATAGTTTTGGGTACCACCATATTGGGTTTGCATATCGTCGTATTGGAAAGTCCTTATGC
>JAMKCH010058631.1:0-17490 GCA_023653785.1 Ophioderma brevispina | reverse complement strand
ATATTAATTTGTTGGGAAGATGGGACAAGACGAGGGTAGAGACAGACTGATAGTCTTGTGCAGTATGTGGCGAGCTTGCACAACAGTCTCATGATGATCCTACATACACCCCCAAAATTGTGCAAAATATGTTACAACAACCAACACACCACACAAAGAAATTGCATTCTTAATTAATTCCAACACACCAATCTCGGATTCTTTTTTTTATTTTCCACCCCCATGACCCTGATAACATCATGAAATGTTCCATTTGCAAACAGCATATACTGCTTCAAGTAGCAGCAAAGTGGGGCGGCCTCGCCTCGAAGGCCGAAGAGGGTAGAAGGTAAAAATGATCCAGCAGTTGTATGTGATGGTGCTGGATCTATAGTGATCATGCATATGCTACAACAATAAGCCCTCCACATAAAGCTCGCAAGAGAAATTTTTTGATAACCTTTGCCAAGAGTAAGGGGGTTGCTGGTTCTGTTTAGTGATGCATCTGCCTCAGGGGCAGCCCTGGTATGCTCTAGCCCAACCATACACCCCTCTCTCCTCTTCCCCCCCCTTCTCGCCGTGGAGGGATTTACATGTGTTTAGTGCCACACAGAAGGAGTTAGTAAGTACATGTAGACTAACACCGAGGATTTTTGGAAGTGTTGATGGGCGCTAAAAACAACAGACTGCAAGTATTGGCAACCACCCAAGGCTTCCACGGAGGAGCAGGGCCCAGGATGAGGAAGACGCCCTGTCAGAATTGTCGTCGAATTATAGTAGAGAGAGGGACTTCAAGCCGATTGTCGCTGCCTACAGAGGCATCATCAGCCAAATCGTAAAATTTAAAAGATATTTGGCCATACCTGGTAAAAAAAATTAGGAATAGAAGATGAACTTGTGCTGCACCCTCCCCACTTGAATCTTTGGCTTTTAAAAAAGTAGAGGGAGGGGGTTTACAGATAGTCAATATAAATTCATATATTTGTAATGCTGTAACCAAAGCAAAGCACATTAATTAAATGCCAAACAAAAGCCATGTATGCACCGATGCATGCTGTGAAGTAGGCTGAAGTTTGATGAAATTATGCCAGGTTGTGCCAAATTGTACTTGTTTCCACCAGACACTGGTGTATTCCCTTCAGAAAATCATTTAAGTGATTGTGAAAGATGTTCCCAAGTAACCATCATGGAAGGAATTCTCTCTCGTTGTGCACCGCTACTCACAATATGATTGGGGTGCGATACCGATATGATAAAGCTGTTGGCCACGACCACTAAGTGAGTATCAGACGTGGTAGTGCAACCTAAATGATATTGACAAGACATACCATAACAACATCAGCGCATCAGCGAGGGAAGGTGTCATCTGGATGCGTTATTTCAAAGGTGGTGTGATGGTCTTGGTGAAATCAGCCAATATAAAAGTATAAAACCATCAGAGTCTTGCCTCACATGCCCTGAGGTATGCTTTCTCTCTCAGGCAGATCACTTCACCACTGTGGCGAGAGCCACATAGTTTTACCAAAACAACACTCAATTCATGCCCGAAACTTTGCTAATGCATAGCAGATGAAACTGACTCTGTTAGTAGTGCTATGTGCATATACCTATTGAAAGGAGAAACAAGCACTTCAGGGCAAAGTGATTAAGTTTGTCAGCCCTTCCTGCCTCATTCATTAAGAATTCAACATCTAAACCACGGATGGTGATATGAAAGGATGAACGGCACTTCAGTGGGCTTAGTCCATGTCTCAAACTTTGCGTGCACGGTTTGTGTTTACAACAGAGCCACTGTGTTGCAGAATCTCGTTTTAGGAGAAAGTGCAAATGGATGGGCGGACAAGGACTGAACTGTGAGGCAGAAGAGCTTGGCAAGCAGAAATGAGCATCTATCAATCTAGAGCTGAAAAGGATTGCGCCCTTGCCCCGGAGCAGGTAAGGGTGTACGGGCAACTGCCAATTGTGACCTTTGGATCCAAAAAGAGGTCGGCACACTCGTGCCATAGTAGAGCCACTCATGAGGACATCAATATCTCAGGTCATATGTTTAAAACCAGTATTATACGAGAGATTGCATTTGTGTTTATGAATGGATAACGAGTGTGCTGGGAACAAGGAGAACATTCAAGAAGCCAGTAAACGCTGGTATGCACTTGTGTGCAGGTACAATTGGAACCCTAAGGAATTAAGCAGGGTGGCAATTATGGCCAAAGATGATAATATTGTGTCATAATGCAGTCCTGATTAAGGCAAAGGTACCAGCAGAGAGACTAAATGCAATCAGGCGGTTATTGAGCTCTTCAACAGGTTGCGCACAGTTTGGAGGGCTACATTTCCTGAAGTAGCTTGCCCCCCTTTACAGAGCTTAAAAACATACAGCCCTGACTGCAAAGGCATTAGGCGGACCATCTAGGGCAGAGTTGGCTACTTCAAGAATGACCCCCGATCTACACAAAATTCTTGTTCATGTTCTTGATGTGATATATCTACACCCCTAAAAACGTGTGGGGGATTAGCAGCTGAAGTACTGAAGGAAGGAACAAGAATTTTCGGCAGATAGGGTATTCCATTATAGGCCAAATCTTGCGTACGAGCTAGAAGAACAACCTCCGCTGGCATGGCTTACTTCTAGTTTTTCTCCTTCAGTCTTGTTCGATTGGATAAACGTTCATATTGTTGGTGGAGTTTGTGGATTCGAAGGCCACAACCGTGCAATTGCCCGTTACACCAAAGGCATAGTATGTACTGATGATAACTCATCTGCAGATGAGTCTTCAGGTACTGATGATTGATTTTCATTATGCTTGCTGAGGCTTTTCACCTAGCTCTGCGGTAATTTGTATTTTTTTTTCATTTAACAGTTAGCTTTGGGGTTATGAACCTAAATTATCATTGCTAAACAATCTATATTATAACCTCAAGTGATTTTGATCACAAACAAGACCTTTTCTGAAAAGACCATTTAAATTTGCCAATCGGTGATGGGGATTCCTCTGAAATGCCCTTTCATGAATTCAGATGATAATTTGTTATTGTTTTTTGGTCCCAAGGAAAGCTTCCTGAATTGTAAAGTCAGTTAACTAATAGTTCAAGGAAATGCAAGCGTTGTTTATTTCCATCTGAAAAGTTATTTTTCGCTAATCACAAGTAGTGACATTCAAACTTTGTTAACAAAAGTAGCAGTCTGTGAACTGCAGGCCTATCAAATCCTAATTGTACCAGAATATACCCCTATTACTCTGGGCCCCTTAAGTGTTTTATATATATCTTTCTATTTAATATCTATTTATATTTATAACATACTTTAATTTAACTGCAGAGACGTCCATTTGCCATTGCTTTCTCGTAAACTGGTGCTACTACTATATTTGTCTTTCAAATATTGCCTTTTGTATGTTTATGTATGGGAATATGATGCAATTCACTTTGGGTTTTTGTGTGCTAAATCACTATTTGGAAGTGACATACTACCTCTGATTTTACCCAATGAGTTAAATAGGCAAGTATTGAGGATATGTAAGGTGCTAAAAATTGTAAACATACTATTATAGCAAATTGTTTTTATCAAAGGATTAAGAAGTTAGGCTAACCACCTGTTGCTAATCAGTAACAAGTTCGCTGAGTTTAAGATTGCAAACAATGTTGTGTGCCTTTTACAAATGGAGGATGCAAATTAAAAGTAACAGATTTAACGTTGTTGGACATATACAAAATGAAAAATCCTGAGTATCATTTATCATCATTTACTGCATCATTTATCATTTGCATTACTGTGATGGGAAATTGCAATGTACTACATTAAGTGTACTCAAAGAAAAAAACACACATATCTTACATAAATGACGCAGTAATGCGAGTTAGAAAATTCAGGAAATGATTAAGTATAAAGCCAGATTTTAAGAGCTACTCAGACGTTTCCTGAGGAGGGCGCCCTCAATTTCAAATTGTGGTTTGCATATTACATAAACAGCTTGTCATACACTAAACAACTGTGTGAAATAGCTCGCTCAAATCGAAGTTCCTTCATATTAGAAAATTCGCAACTGTTATATAAATGTCCAGATGCAGAAATTTCGTTATACACAGTAATCTATGGCACTGTATACTACAAATAAATGATTACTGCATGCTACGAATATCCGATACATCTCAAACTTTGGATTGGCATTTATCTTTAGTTTCTAGTCGACCTATTTTCAATAAATCCACAAATTGTATATTTCAAAAATCTATGAGTCGGACTTTAAGAAACAGTGGTGAACTCAATAAAAAACTTTTGTTACTAAAAGTGGTCCTTCATTTTACCTTTGGTTATTATTATTTATGAGGTGGTGACCCGATCTGGTCCGATTTTTCATGTTTTCTCCCTCACAGGAAGCATCACCAAAAACAGCAGATTACAATTTTTGATTTAAATTGTTCAGCAGTTGGATTATAAAAAAAAGGAGTGTACTAGATTGCCTAGAGGCCTACATTGGAGGAATTTTTGTTCACATAAAATGTCAAAAAAAAAGGTCTTTTCTGGGCCTTAAATAGTACTGGGGTAATGAAAAATAGATTCCTTCTGATACCAAAATCTCATTTCGATGGGATTAAAGTGGGGGGACAAGATGTTTCTATCTGATCACCCTCCTTATATGCCCTTACCAGTTCAAATAACAATTAAAGTACAGAATTTTATTACAGAGTTCCTCTTCACAGTCAATTTTAACAACATTAATTTTCTGATAATTCAATAAAAAAAATTGAATTTAAACCACTGAAAAATTGCACACTCCGAGTCTCCGACACACAAATGGCAATATCCATTCAGGATGAAGTTTCTCAAAATTGCCGTTGAATATAATGGGAAACTGTAGTGGTACTACTGGATCATGCCATTTAATTCAATGGATTTGGTAGATGGTTCTGATCAAATAGTTTGAAAAATATAATTTTGTGTATTCAGTGACTAAGGAAAAGGGAAATCCTGATTAATGCCTTTGTTATTCAATTAAAGTCTGCCCTGTTCTTCTAACTACTCATGGGTTTGACTGCAATTCATCAGTTCTGCAGTAATTCACAATAAATATACTGTCCAGTCTATTAGCTTCATTCTGAATGGTCTGTTGTGTAACCGATACAACACATTTGGTACAACATTGTACAGTTGGCACACTCAAAAGTAATGTCCTTTACATTTACTGTTGCTGTCCACATTTCATACATCTATTTTGATAATGCACAAGAAACTACCTACACCCCCCCCATTCTCACCTCTCACGTTGACTCATCTTGACCCATATCCTCACTTGAACTCATCTTGACCCTCACCCTCACTGGACTCGTCCCTGGCTCTTTTTTCTTCATTATCATCTTCTTCATCACGTCTCTCGCTCTCATCCTCATTGGCACATTATTAATCATCCATTCCATTCCACTCACTCTCATTTTCATTGTCAATTATCACCATTTGAAAAAACCCAATACATTTTTGTTTATAACCACCAAAGCATATATCCTTGAATGTAAACAATTGTGTGAATGGTCACCCACTTTTGTTCAAAGCCTGTCTGGAGTATAATGCAAGTTGTCACACCATGAATCTCAAGTATGTACGTTCTGTCATTCATTGTATTGTCCGCATTGTATCCTCCACAAATAATGCGTGTGTCATTAATCAAGTGATGTGTGATGTGAAATTTGATTCGAGGGAGGTGTCATATTTTTTGCTGTGAAATTGCTTTTGAATTGTGTTGATTGAAGAATGTAATATGGTTGTGCATTGAGGTTTGTGTTCCTTGTATATTTACACCTCCAATAAGTAATTTTCCTCCCACATTTGCAGCTGTGTGCTATGCCCTTCCCTCTGGTATATCCCCTTCCACGGTAGCTTGTGTCCATGTTGTATCTGCAATATTGATACAAAAATTGAATCAGGGGTGCTATCTACAAAACATTTCCCTAGTGGGCCAGTGGTAAATACCCTCTCTCTTTCCCTCCAAACAACGTACCCTCCCATCATCAGGTAAACTTAATGTGTGGCCAACCTCCCCTTCAGTGAATCAATTGTGGTGCATTTGTACTTGATAAAGTCTTTAACAATTCGAGGACTCCCATGGTTGCCACTTCTGTCACGATGCAGATGGTGTCTGCTGAATAATACCCTGTGTAACGTCCCGTCACACCATACATCAGTAGTGTTTGCCATCATCTGCAAAGATATGGAAATAAACAAAAAAATTACAATCAATTATAATTGAAAAGATCATACAATCAGTAACATGTCCCTTTTCGTAGGAACATCCTAATTCCAGAGTCGGCTGATTATCGCACTTAGAATACAGGGCAGTGCTGATTGCAAATCAAATTTGAATTAATCTATTTTGATGGGAAGTAGCATTGCTTTCTGTTATTTTTGGAGTATCATCATCCACTGACTCTGAATTGCGAGCCATACAAAAATAGGAGGCATATACTATACATGGACATGCAGTGTGTGCAACTTAGCATTCAAGAATTATCGCAAATGATTTTAGTTTTATAATTTTACCATATTTATGTTATGAAAGCAACAAGGTTGCAAGAGTTGTAGTATGTCCGTACAGACTTTGGTTAGACACCCTCCACTACATAGCATCAAGAAGTGGACCAGAAACATATGTAGTGCTTTACTACCTGTACATGAAAATTTAACTTTGTTTTAAATAACGAGCATTGCAATCAACGCAGTTTCAGTCGATAAATCTATTATTACTATTTTAGTTATACGTGATTATTGGCTTAACACTGCATACATGGGCGAAGCAAAATATTAAAACATACCAGTTAATACGCCAGCAGAGTGATCTATGTTGTGGTAAGGGAGGTCATCACTTTCTTTTTCATCCGGAGGCATTATAAAAAGACGACCAGGGTAGAGAAATCGGCCAACAATTCCCTTACCCCAATATGGTGTGATGTCCCACGTAAAGTGATGCCCAACAAATTCACCGGCAATGGTACAAAAAATGTCCTAAGTTCGGGGATAGTCTTCCCCTTTAATGTTTCTCGTATTCACCGTCGCACGCCACTTATGCTGTCCAACTCAAAGGATTGCAGACATCGCCATAGCTAGTCGAGTTGCATAATACGGTATGCTTGTCGAAGTAAGCCTAAGACTAGCATGTACTGGATGGAGAAGCCGCGGTACAGCTCCAAATAACCACTACGTACGACGTACAATACACAAAGAATACAAACTTTACAACAGCTGGTAGTATAAATGTTATAATAATATGACGATTACACTGACAAATTTAAATACGTGGCTTGAAATGGAGAAATTAGCGATTTATACGCTAGAATTTGCTGAGTTACGCGTATTAGCGAGCGGCTGGTGTTTACAAGTGCTGCGGTTCAGGTCCCGGGGTCCCGTTCTTGCATTGTGCATATCGAAGGTCGCGATTACCGTAGAAGCATGATGCGGCAGGAGCGGGAAAAACCTGTTGAAAAGGTTGACCTCTGATGTGCATGCACAAGCAGCGGGATTTTGATACAGCGAGAGTATCGAAAGATTGTAGTGTGGTGTGGTCACAACGTGAGGGACCATTGAAAACTATGAAAAAATGGTTGTGTGAAAATCATGATGTGAATTTGTGACTATGTGTCTCAATTCAAAATGGCTCCAAAGCGCCCTGAACTTGCCAAACAAAATCTCAAACAGAGCCAGGCAAAAAATGAAAACATGGTAGATAAAGATGCCAGGAACAGAGTATTCAAACCAGGGCGACGAGTTTGGCCACTTTTCCAATACAAGGGGATCCTTTGCAAGCCAAGTATTGGACAATGAGATGAGCGCAATGGGAGACCTTGACTATTTGATCAAAACACCAGGTAGACGTAAAACTCGACAATTATGTCATAAATATGCTCCAAGAGTATAATGAAAAGAGATGATGACATAGAGCCTGCATGTGTAATGTCATCTAGAGTAGTTGTAGAGTGTACAAATGGTGAAATCACAGAGTTAGAATTTGAACAAAAACAGCACTGTAAACACAGAAAATGAGGGTTATGGTGTCAATTGCAAAATTCTGAATACGACCCACTTTAGACAAGAAATTAGGGTCACTCCCACAAGTCAAACAAAGGTTGAAGTGAAAAGAGTTAAGTCATGAGTGGGAAAACATTATTTCCTGATGTTCCCAGGAGGACCAAATGTCATAACCCATGACATTGATTTTGGCATTATTTAGAGCCAACCACATTGCAGGGCCAACTCAGTGAGCCAAGAAGTGAGACTGGAATTTCAGATCCAGTCAAACTCCACTTTGAAGCATATTGGGGACCACCGGAACCCACTGTACCCCAGCCATACTTATTTTGAATTGGATTATAATTATTTTTTGGAGATAATTTAGAAAACTCACCTGACAAGGAATTTAAACCTGCTGGAAGTTTAACTCACAAGGACTACAATATGGGAACATAAGACATATCAAAGGAAAAACAAAGAATTTTTAAAAATGTCTGGCAGATGCCTTGTCCAGAGTCTGCCTCTAAATTTTGTTCAGAATTGATATTACAATTTATGAATATAGACTGAAGGCAGCATGCAAGAACATTATAATAAAAAGTGTAGGGAATTTGAATGTATGTAAAATTAACCACACCAAAATTGTTAAACGTTTTAGAAAGCCAGATTTTGGAAAAGTTCATTTCATTCAAATTTCTTTTTAAGGGGGAGGATGTTATATTACTCAAAATTTTGATTAAAAATAATTATTTTATCAATTTTTATTTGAGAAAAGATTTCTCCACAGGAAAAGTATTTGTTTACTATAAAAAGAGAGAAAGGGAATTCCCCCAAAGTTATATATATGAAGTGATGTACTTCGGGGATGAATTCGATATTGGTCAGCTAGTGTAAGTTATGGTTTATGCATAAGAATGATGTAAGGATTATGTTAGAAAGGGGAATCTATTCTGTGAGTAGTTAAATACTATCACTGGAAGGACTCTCTGCCAGCACCCACTAGTATAAACAAGTAGCTAGAAGAAGCTAGTTTTACTCTGCCTTGAGGAGCAGGACCTGTAAAGTGCCAGGATATATAATTCCAGGTGAGCAGAGGTGCTTCAATATTCTACTGTCGTCTTTGAAGCCGAAAGTGCAGGGAATCAAAGTAGGATTCCAATTGTGGACAGATAGAAAAAAAAAAACAAAAAATT
The DNA here is from genome assembly GCA_023653785.1 of Ophioderma brevispina. Classification (NCBI taxonomy): domain Eukaryota; kingdom Metazoa; phylum Echinodermata; class Ophiuroidea; order Amphilepidida; family Ophiodermatidae; genus Ophioderma; species Ophioderma brevispina. The sequence continues at coordinate 8,322 of JAMKCH010058631.1, read as the reverse complement.
TTAGCGCTCTGGGGATACTTTTCTCCTGAACTGATATACTGTGGATTTTATTATCATCGAGGGACCTAATTTAACCCTTGTCGTCTTGAAAATCGGAACCAAAAAGTTATCTTCAGGACTGAAAAGATTCCATGGAATAATACATGAGGAGTTAAAGATGTGAACTTGTTGGTGCGCTGTCGTTTTGGGTCTTTCGCTGGTGTGAGGACATATCATCGTGAAATGCAACGCCTTCAACATAGGAGGATACTGAAACTCTTTATAAGTATAATAAAATGTTGTAATTATGTTTATGTGTAGGGTGTTTTGGTTTGATCCTGTGTGCATACCAAATCGTGAACCAAATCACGTAAAGATCATTAAAACTGTTTAATTATTATAATTTAAATCAATTTGTGGCACAAGGCTCATTTATCTGTGTTTGAAAGGATTTCGGACCTTAGACCTACGAGACGTCATTAACAGAATGAAACAAAGGAAAAATTCTCTGTACCTCATTGAAATTTCTCCAATTTTCCATGCACAGTAAAGGATCATTAGACCAGATGTCATTGCAGGGTGTATCTTGGTTTGAAGAAATGAATTCCTTTGGTGAGTGCCTGGATAGTCACTACCATATATATACCTTAATGCATGAAATGAACGGCACATGCGCTAACCTCCTCTTGCACCCACCCCCGCGGCCATTCCCCATCCACCCCCGCACCATTTACCCCCCATCCCTCACCCCATCCCGCGTCATTCCCCCACCCTTGTACTAACCAGTTACAATTTGCAACAATTTTATCTGACACTTGCTCCAGTGTGTTCCATTCATACTGTAGTCTCTGTCTCAGCTGACTTGTCCTAGATTTCGCCCAGAAGTATGTTGTCCTGCCCCGACTATACCGTAGCATCTTAGTAAATTTATAGCAATTTTTTTTTCAGGACTCCTCAATTACCACCAAAGTTTTGTCGTGACGATTATCGGTATCAAAATCATTGGAAATACCCCCCCCCCCCCACAAATGGTTCTACCTGGATACAAAAACCAAGTGGGAAGTATCCCAAGTGGTAATTAATGAGTTGTAAATATATACTTCCTTCTCGGTTTGATTGAAAAAATTCTGAGAAAATATTCTTCTTCGGGGAAATTAGATGCTTTCTGGGAATAACCATATTGACAAGAAATGAACACGTGTTGCATGTTTGATTTGGAATATGAGATTGTTTAGAGAGTGACTTAGCTAGAATTTGGAGCAAGTGCAAATTGTTACTTGTTTAATCAACTTAATTTCCCACTGTGTGTGTAAATGAAGGTGTAGAGAGAGAAATGTATCCACTCATATAATCCGATATCATTTGAGATACTATCTTGGAGGTTTATCCTGTGAAAGAGGATCCACTTGCATACCCCACCATCATTTTTTAAAACTCTTGTCGCAGTATAGAAATCAGTGCTCCAAATCTAAACTACCAATTCACAATTCCAACGAAGTTCAATTTTGGGATAACAAAATATCACAAGGAATATAAAAGTCGGGAAGGAAATATTACTAAATCCTATAGTAGATGGATTTATGTGGGATAAAAACTGAAGATTTTGAGTTGGTCTTTTGTAGAGACCAAAAGGCGGACATATTTACACAGAGTTTTCAGGGGGAGGTCATGGATCTTCCAGTCTACAAGGTCTAAAAATCTAATATTCATGGGCAATCGGAAGCAACATTGATGTGATATTTTATTCAGAAAATGAAAACATGAGAAAAAAAATGAGTAGTATCAATTTTAATGTTTGCCTATTACACAACAGGGTGTAACGTTTCCTTAAAGAGGACAAACAGGACATTTCAGAAAGAAGTGCCCTGCATATTTGGAATGCTTACAGTTGATTAGGATCAACACCTGAAGTTGCAATAAGCGAATAAGCCGTCTTTAGTAATAAGATGATGATTTAGTATTGTTCTGTTTGGGATGATTAGGATAAGCAGGCAAGTTCAAAACCAAGGTTTTGCGGTTTTCTTTTGTACGTGTTTTCCAATAAACCTCACAACGTCTTTGGTAGGTGGTCTACATCGATCCAGTGCCAAATGTGAGAGAAATTTGTATCCTAAAAAATCTTCCTCCTGTACTTTAAAGTAATCTTTATGTGCAGGACTGGAGTTTGCGCGAATAGCGCAACAAAGGCAAAAAATCGCGAATTTTGGGGTCTGTCACGATTTGGTTGTCATCCCGAAAATTTTCACGATTTTGTAAAAAAAACACCTTTTTTAATGTTAATTCGCCAAGAAAACAAACCACAAACTGATTATTAAATCATTATTATGCAAATGTCGGCGAAAATTAATGACTCACCAAGCTTCCAAAAGTGCAAAAAATATAGTCCAAATGTATTTATAACATCATAGATAGACCCTTACCTCTAACCTTGATTCGTTGAACAAGGATGACCCGACCTATTTCCATTGTGATGAAGCGGCATTAATATGTGCGCTTTGGGCATTAAACAATAACATTGACGCAGGCATCAAAGCTATCAATGCGCTTTGGTTGGGGTTCGGTATGGGTCTTGTTCATAAATGGTTTATCCATGGGATAATCTATTCGGAATTAAACAATTCGGACTTCGGTAATGCGGAAGAGATGAAAACAAACAACTCCAACATTCGGGCAAGAGTGGAAAACCCCATCACATCGGCCGGGGGGGGATTACCCACGGGGATTCCACGTGCGAAAGCAAATTATACTCGGGGATGTATTTAACAAAGGCCTCAACCTGCGGCAATACCATCTACGTCTGATTCAAATATTTGATTCGGAACAAGAAGGGAAAAATAAACAGGTGATTAATAGTGTGCTTCTTGACATTTTTCAGCCGGAAAAAAGTAGAAAATAGGATGTTAACTTTGGAAGTTTGCGCATTGTTTTGCAACCACAGAATTATTCGGTTCCTGGTGACTACGGGCAAACATAGGAAACGCATTTTGTGCTTTTTGACTTAAAAAGTCGCGCATTTTAGCGCATTTCAAACATACGGGAGCCGCCATTTTGCCAATTTTAAAATCGCGCAAAAACTCCGGTGCCTATTTTATTGCAGGTCGCTGCCAGAATTCTCGAGCAAAATTGGGGTATGCGCTGTGTGATGGTGTTTCGAAAATGAGTTCTGAAACATCACACGATTTGTAATTGTCCGAGAGGCCATTCCCTATTCCGTGCTTTCATTTGATGCATTGCATGTGAGGCCACTGACTAAGAAATTATGATGCTGCCTGTACAAATTTTCAGCAGGTGTCATATGAGGGGGGGGGGGGGCTCATTCATTTGTGCAGCTTTGTTGTATTCTTTGCACACTCACAGTTCAGACTTAATTGGAGCAAATCATTGAGGACACTAGGAATTTTCTCTACTGCAGGGACGGGACAACTTGGGAATTTTGCCCCATCTGGATCAACCGGCCCTCATTACGCCACTGATTTACAGTGAGCTGTTTGTCTGACAATGAATACATAGTATGTAGAGCTATGTGATGGCAATATGTTGACTCAATATCTGGTAATACTTGGACAAAATATGTATGTGCCCCAAAACGATTGGGATGATGCAGCGCCAAACTGGTGAAGAACCACTAAACCACAGCCAATATGGTTGTTTTCACAGATTTGGGTCAAAGTCACATGGAGCCAATAAAGGGCCATTCTTTGCAAATCTAATTTGTCTTTTTGTGCACTAATCAATGCTAAATCACCCAAATGTGCTCAGAAGAACCACTGACCCAAGGCCCATATGGGGTGTTCACAGATTTGGGTCAAAGGTCATGTGGGCTGATTCAAGGGGCATTTTTTTAAAGTCACGTGAACCGATTAAAGGGGCTTTCTTTGAAAATCTATAAATTCCTCGTGCTACAAATCAATGCTATAATCACTAGCCTTTGTCAGAAGAACCATTGACCCAAGGCCCATGGGTATTCACAGATTTGGGTCAAAGGATCAAATGGGCTGATTAAAGGGGTATTCTTTGATAATTTATCATTTTTGCTTGTTGCCCAATGCTTGGGCTGATTGCAGCAAAAGTCTGTCAGAAGATCTGCGAACCCAAGGCTCATATGGGGTCTTCACAAATTTGGGTCAAAGGTCACATTGGCCGATTAAAGGGGCATTCATTGAAAATATATAAATTCATTCTTGTGCCACAAATCAATGGCTACATTCACCCAACTTTGTCAGAGGAACCATTGACCTAAGGCCCATATGGGGTGTTCACAAATTTGGGTCAAAGGTCATGTGGGCCGATTAACGGGGCATTTTTTGATAATTTATCATTTTTTCTTGTTGCCAAATGCATAACACTTAACTGCATAAGGGGTTTGTACTTCCGTTAGTGCATAACTGAAGAAAGTTGTTCAGTAAGAAAATTAGGGGCAAAACATTGATTTTAATTTTGCGTCAAAATCTGCATTTTCTACGGCACTGATTCACGTAGACTTTTGCCGATTGCTTTAATTGGTGAAGGATGAACTATATTGAACACATTAAGCACAAATAAAAATGTCTCATGCCATTTTATATTTTTAGGTTAACTTGTATAATTTACCATAGGTTCCTACAGTAAACCGCTATACGATGTATATAAAATATTATGACACCATTGGCCTACTATACTTTCCAAGAATTTTTTGATTAATTATTTACTTTCCTTCTGTCACTAGGTATATGTATTATGAAAATCAGAATCACAGTAACTCTATTAAGATTTTTAATTTTTGTCATGGGCACTTCCGTTAGTGCATAAGGGGGGGCTCCTAGGGACCCATGCTAATTAACGCAAAAACAACGCGATGGATTTGAATTCTTTTTGCACCAATGCAAGCGCAACTAAAAGTTAGACAAATACAAAAAATATAAACCAAATATATTGCAGCGTTAAAAAAGCCGGCCGAAAAACAAAAAATGGGTCCCTAGGAACCCCCTCTTATGCGGTTAAGTGTTAAGCTGATTGCAGTGAAATTGGTCAGAAGAACTGACCAAGGCCACAAATCAAAATTTTGCTATAATCTTATAAAATTGGATCCAACTGAGTCCAATGCACAAATTTATTGGTCGAGTCATGAGTTGAAAAATATCGGGCGAAGCGAAGCAACTCATGACGAGACCAATAAATTTTGCATTGGACGAAGAATGGATCCTATTTTATGATTATTATCTTTTCAGAATCTTTATCAATTCAAGAGACAAAGGCAGCCTTAAACACATACCGTACCAAATAACTGCAGTCTCCCCGTGGCAGCCTGCCATCCATGCATCATGGCAAGTCATGGACATGAGATGATGAGATGCGATGCGATGCGATGTGATCATGATATATGTGCATGGTACTAAACATGAAAATGTTGTTAACTGTGATTTCAAATACACAACTTATCGACAAATTCCTAGTTCAGCAACCACGCTAGTGTAGTGCTATCATTACAGTAAACTAATACAACACAGTCACAGTCATGACAGTGCCGCTGTATAGACTGCCGAGACTGGCCAGAGTGCTGTGATACCCATCAAAAATTGATCTGCCTCACTTGAAACTTGGTCAAAAGGTTGTCTTTTATAATAATCCCCAGGTTCAGAACACAGCACATTTATATCTTGGTCGGGCTGTTGGCTTGAAACCGTCTAAACGAGCCTTGGATCATGTTTCAACGACGTAATCATTCACTCGGTCCCCATGCGATCAACAAAATGGCGTTGTTGGCGATTGGATTATATTTTTTGGCCAGCACTTACGTCGATGGGTCGGTCCAGTGATCCCTGACAGAGATCCTGGTCGATAACAAGTCTCGATACGTACTTGTGGAATACATACGATCGGTAATAAAAAACGTACTAAACAGCAGTTTATGGGGAAATGGGGATTGATGCAGTAGAAAATAAGACCGGGTTATTTGGATCGGACTTATTAAGTTGGGGTCGTAGGGAGACTTAAAATTGGATCCAATATGTGAAATTCTTGGATTTAATGGTGGTGTAGGACGGGAGATTCTGGACACTAATAATCAAAGACTGGTCGGAAGACGTGTGACCATAGGCTCATATTAATGACTTGCTGACGTCTCCAGCAGCTGGTGCTCTTATTTTGACACCCTATACAGCTGCCAGGAAGGACAGGGCATGATCTGGTTTAACCCCCCCACCCGCACACCTGTTTCCATATATAGCGTGTAAAAGGGTTACCATTGTTTATCATTTACAAACAGTGATGGCAGGTGACACTTCACATTGGGGAGCACATGTTATTTTGTACACAAACATACCTCTCCATCCCAGCAATGACACAACAGATAAAGCTGCCGGCTACCGAGCAGTACAGGGTACATCAAGAATTAGTAACTACGGCACCCCGCAGGTGGTACGTAGCAGATTAATTTCAATATGTTTGCATTAAATTCCAATCTGCTTATTCACTTTCCTATCAATTTGAAGTCATCATTCCGCTTTGTGTATGCTATCGCTTGATTTGCAGTTCACGCTCCCCGTGCTTTCCATGTCCCTGTGGTAGCTGTGGTTGAATATATTTGGTTGGATTCAACTCAAGCGTGTGCAGATGGTACCTCGGATAATCATCGCCAGCTATATGTGGCACCATAAATCCACTATTTTTCCATCTTGGCATCAAAAGATTGTGCTTATAGTTTTAAAGTGAATGATTAATGGAGTTGAAAGGACACACACAAGCTACCGAGAATAGACATGGCAGTTACTTGTTAGTATGTGTGTATTGAATCTGTTTGTGGTAAAATGTTAATCATGCATTTATTAGACGGTTACTTCTTGACTAATACGACCATGAGTTAATTGTTTGTTTTCAGATCTTCATCCTATAGTCTTGTACACAGTTAAAATAGCCAGTAAAACATGTAATTGGCCAATGTCACAGCTAGAAAAGTAATTTTGTGACGGTCCAAAGATTTTCGGAGTATTTGGACTTGGCTGCGATATTCTAATTAGGGGAGGTTTCATTTCTTGGAGGAGAGGAGTTAATGAGTTTGGTTTGAGTTGTCACTGGTTGGTATTCTTGGTATACCTGGTTTTTTGGGTGGTATTGGCTTCCTGGTGTCAGGTGGACAATAAGATGCTATGGTGTCAGATGGCCTGAGTGTCATTTATGGGTTGGGGTTGAGTTAGGGTCAGGTGTCAGTCATTTGGTGTCGATGTGGGGTTATTTGGTGGTCAGGTGTTGGGTATTGGTGTGGATAAAGGAGTTGTAAGGGTTCAACCAAAATTGAGTCAAAGTGCAACATGGGATCCCCTCATTTGATGAGGTCAAAGGTCACATTCAAGGTCAAGGTCAAAAGGAGGTTCAAGTTGTTAATGAGAGGTGAATATGGAAAAATGGACCTCCATGGAAACGTTGAAGTTCAATTTGAACCAAAACCTGGTTTATGGATATTACACAGGACCCTCATTTGTTATGCAAGTTCAAAGGCCACATATCAGGTAAAAGGTCACAATAGGCCTATCATTCACAAACCCGGGATGGCAGGCAAACACTAAGCAGTTTGAGGGACCGATTGATTGTTATTTTTTACAAAGACCTGTTTTTGTTGTATAATAATGGGGTTTCTCTAAATTGGGGATAAGACATTCTGGGACAATACTTGTATATCTGTTCTGTGCAATATTGTAAGAATAAAAATGATTGATATGTATTTAACCAATAAAAGAGAGTTCTTTTATTTGAGTCAAAAGAAGGTGAAACTTGTTTTTCAAGCTGTCCAATACGAGCGGTATGGTTGACGGTTTGCAAATGTAAGAGAGTAGCTGTATTGTTGTTTTGAATTGTATCGCAGAATGAAGGAGTTGACACTCTACAAAATTACACTCATTCATTAATTACATTAATGTCGCAAATGAAAAAAAATGCCAAAATCCGCATGTTGCAAGCATTGTGTGTAAGTAATAAATTTCATATTGGGCAACAATGTTTTGGTTACCTTGCTAAAAACAGCATAACCTGTAGGGATATCAAAGACTTTTTTTATGTCGTGGGGCTGCCAGTGAAAGTTGTTTGGTCAAATTCGGGAAGCAATATACGCCGTTTTGGGCTCGCTTGCAATGACTCGAGATTTTAAAAAGTGTGACATCATCCTGGATATCCACACACTCTTGTTGCTCGTGACTGCATCGGTATTTTTGTTATGGCCCACATAGGTGAAGGAGTGCTTGACTGAAGATGAAACATTTGCTCTGCTCATGTCGCCGTCATGTCAGCATCAGCTTTCAGCCTGCTTCCTTTTTCGTGAGCTGAATGGGGGTGTATTTGATTCCTCTACTATTCTGATACATGGTAGACGAT
>JAMKCH010058630.1:0-111060 GCA_023653785.1 Ophioderma brevispina | reverse complement strand
CCACCCCCCTCCTGCCCCTTTCCGATTCCTCCTTCATTGCTCCCTCCCCAATTAAACATTTTTTGGCCCTGAGACCAAGTTGTTTTTTTTTTCTGCTACAAGTTGGAAATTTATATCTGTTTTATCGAGTTAACTTCAAAAGGTTATCCCAATGTACAAGGGAAGTAGTTATTGTAAATCCTGACAATTGGATTGCCACATTCAAAATGCATTTTCTAACCCTAGGGCTTTGTGTGGCAATTACAATGTTCATGGTTTTTTCAACAATAGATAGTTAGGATCTGTCACGGCTGTTGGCCCCATGCAAATTGACTCTTTTCTTTTTGGGAAATTTTGACAACTGATTTTAGTAGGAACATAAAAGAGCCATTTCCCCTGTAAAATCAGACAAATCCATTGTGTGAATCTTGCCATATAGGCCTTTTTTTTTTTTTTTTTTTTTTTTAACATTTTTAAAACGGATTGAAATGTTGCTGTAAAACTAGATATTTTAAAGAAAGATCATCTTTTCTTGCACATTAAAATTTGGGAGAAATTTGCATACGGATGATGTAGCTCATGGTTTCTCAATTATATTAGATGAAAGCGGCAGGGATGCCAAACATGTTTGAAAGTGCCCTACTTGAGGGCCAAATACACCAGTAATTGTTATGTTTACCTTTATATTTAGAATTCAAGTCGGGGCCAAAATTCAATGGTGGCGGGCCGGATTTGGCCCGCGGGCCGCCTATGGAGAACACCTGATGTAGCTTGTGGAATATTATTCAATAAATTGTCAAAAACTGTGTTACTATTGATTATTTTGGCTTTGTTTCTGGTTTTGTCAAACAAAACAAAAAGTAGTATTTTTGTGCTATTTTGTCGAAAAAGAGTCACACTTCAGTAAAAAAGGTCCATTTTGCCAAATTTGCCAGCAAATTTGGGGAAAAGTCCCCATTTGAAAAAAAAAATTCCCTCCAACTAAAATAATGAAAATGCAATTTTCAAATCATCTTCAATACACTGAGATCGGTGTTCTTAAAATCTCCATCTGTGATTTAGCTTATGAAAAACACCTAAAATAACTAGATTTTTGCACAGTTTTGAATAGCGAATATGTGTGCAAGGCTAAAAGCAATGTAATAGAAACAAAATGAGTCATTTAACCAAAAGTTGATATAAAGAGTGTCGTATCTTGTCCTATGCAGTAGAGATGATTAGCTAAAAGGCAATTGGAAACCTGCCGCTTAAACTGTTCATTGTCTATTTTGTTCAAATGCACACACATGTGGCACACCCCCCAAATCGGTGTCAGGTGGATGGAATTGTATTTTGTTAGACAAGTTTGATGCCAGAACTTTGTAAATATCATTACAGTAAGCCATAAAAACTTATACATTTTGAGAAGAAACTATGCACTGAATCCAAATATTGTTTGATATTTGTTAGATTCAACAATTTTAGAGAAAATTGTTTGTTGGTAGTAGATCGGAATGAAAATTGTCTCAAAATCATGTGTATTAAAATTCAATTTTGGCACATTTCTTTAAAAGATGTTTAGGATTAAAAATACAGGTGGTACGGACTGTGAGTGTCATCTGCCGTCGCGGTTGTGATGTGGCCAAAGGTTCACATGAGGGTCACCAAGGTCACACGAAGTCACCCAACATGCACCCCCACCTCCCCATCCTTCCACCAAGTAATTCAATCGTAGCCCTTAAGGAACTCATACGGCAGGCAATATATTAAGGGTTAAACATTTGGACCACGACCAGAATACGACCAGAAAATCCATATGTGCCTTCTGCAATTCTTGACAGATGACACAAAAAATTTTGGGGGTCAGGAGAAAAGGAATAATAACCCTGCAAGTCTAAAACTAACAACTCAAAATTAAATCCTATGTAATTTCTTCTCAAGTAGGCATACTTCCTCAAAATAAATGATAAACATTTAAACATCTTATACCTCAAATTAGTCACATCTCGAAACCAGTCTCTAAAATTATAAAAAGATTTCATATCAATAATCAGGTCTGCATGCGGGAACTTTAAACATTGTGAATGATGAATGTCTTGAAAAACTTGCCAGATAAAACTTGTGGAGTACACCATTCAACAAGTTTCCTCGAATGTACCCATTGCATCATGTACTCTGAAGTTGCCCCAGTGAAATAGTCAGAGAAATTGTAATTATGATTAAAAAACAATTTTACTTTCAAGAAAAATTTGGGCAAAATAATGCATGCTTTTGGTGGCCTTTTTTTTTTTTGTTATAAAAACTTAAAATGTTTCCAATATGGGGACAAACAACATACTTATTGGCTACATTGACCTTGCCCACATATAAGAAACTTAAGTTTTACAGTAAAAGCACAAATACGAGGAATCCACTGGGGAATTAGTTCATTACCAAGTAGTGGCGTAACTGGCGTAAGCCCCCCAAACAGACCTTGCCCTTCAGCCCCCCAATGAACTGACTTTTTGTACAGTGTCTATGGAGAAGGACCAAATTTGCCCCCTCAAAAAAAAGCCTTGCCACCCCTTCAGCCACCCCCCCCATGGCAAGGTTGGTTACGCCACGTTGCAAGAATGGTCCTCTATCATGTAAGTATGACCAAATTTTGTCATGCCTAAGACAATTTTCAAAAGTTTCCATTAACCCACATCATGTTGGACATTCGACAAGACGTCCCTTTTAGTCGCTCTTACAACATGCAGGAAATACATTGGGCCTATTCTTAATCGAGCCCACACAGGGCTTTACATGAAAGATAGTGTATGGAATAGTGAGGTTTTATTGCTATGCCACACAGTGCACTCAATCACCATTACGAATTATTTCTAACAGGATACAAATATAATCATGTGGTCAAATTTTTACTTTTTTTAATTTGTTTATGTATTTTCTATTTCACAAGTCACTGACTGATGTTTAATGTACACAGGATTTATTTCGGGTTTGGGAAGGGTTGAACCTTAAGCAGCTTAGAAACCATGTTTTAAAGCTATAAACATCTCACACAATATTAAATCACCTAAACCACTGCTTATTGGTCAAATTGACCTTGGGGTCTTTTAGGACCCAGGTCAAAACATATTACTGAAAATTTATGCTTTGCTACAATACTTTAAATAGATGAGATGACAGTAATTCTCAATCTCGATGAAATGTATATTTAGATGGCATGATAATAAATCATCAATTAGCAAAATGCCAAGGATACGGTTCAATCAACTTATGTATGTTTTCACTGATGACAAGCCATAAAGCAAAAAAACTAATCAAATTTGTGATGAAAGCCCATTCCACGGAAATTCATCATCCAAATGGCTCCAGCCAAAAAGAGATTTGCAATCTGTTCATCTTTATTTACACCACAGAGCGGGATGAAGCAGTTGTTCTTACTTCCTTGCGATGCAAAACACGAGAATTATTTAAGATTTATTTGCCGGTATTCATAAATAATAATATATCAATTTGACAAGGATGTCAAAAAATGTATTTGGGGCCAAAAGCTGAAGGGGGAAAAACCATGTTTGTCTTAAAAAGCTTGTGTTGCATAATTTATTTAAGAAATCTCTAAATATTTGTCAAACTACAAAATTCAAAAATCATGTTTTCAAGTTCGGGGTAGTTGCACGTCATAAATTGCCAAAAATTGAAATTTAAATGCTCTGTTGATATGTTAAAACTACCACCAGACCAGCCCTTAATTTAGCTATGGAACAATACAGTAACTTTTTGTCGGGTCGCCTTAGCGACCCGTCTATAGAAAACACTGGCCTCTCAAAATTGCGCTAGGAGCTTATTTCTATAGCTGAAGTCATTTCATTTTAAATGTTTCTTGTATGAAAAATGATAGAGTACTATATTAATTTTGGAGTTTTAGTGTTGGGTGTGTTGTAATGCGATGCAATTTTCAGACAAAGAATAAACATCATTGCATGTTTGAATGGCCATTAAAGGCATTTCTTTGATTTTAGTCTCTGTGAAGACTGGATTTTTGATGGGAGTTATAAGTAAGAAAATGATCAGGCCACGTAGAGTTATACTACGTAATGATTGAAGCTTTTACCATGTATTGTGTTGATATTATTTAAGACGAAGTTTTAGGTAACATCTTTATTTGAAAAGACAGGAAGGTGTACCCTACATTAAATTAAAGCTTAAAATTTGAGGATTAGTTTTAACACATTTTGCGCCCAATTGGGCGTTTTTTCTATTTTCTTTATTTGAAATGATAGGAAGGTGTAACCTATGTTAAATTAAAGCTTATAACTTAGGGATTCAGTTTTAACACATTTTGCACTCAATTGGGGCGTTTTTTCTATTTTCTTTATTTGAAATGATAGGAAGGTGTAACCTATGTTAAATTAAAGCTTATAACTTGGGGATTCAGTTTTAACACATTTTGCGCCCAATTGGGTGTTTTATTCAATTTTCTTTATTTGAAATGATAGGAAGGTGTAACCTATGTTAAATTAAAGCTTATAACTTGGGGATTCAGTTTTAACACATTTTGCGCCCAATTGGGCGTTTTTTCTATTTTCTTTATTTGAAATGACAGGAAGGTGTAACCTATGTTAAATTTAAGCTTACAACTATGTGAGGTCAAATGTCACACACCAAGGTCAAAGGTCAATGGGAGATCAAGTTGTAAACAAGGTGATTGGTTCTAATGCAATCTTATGCTCATGTATCAAACATCTACTTTAAATCAGTTATGAGATTTCTTTTTATACATGTTTCTGTAATAAAAGTGCAACTTAAAACTAGAAAACCATCTACTCCTTTAAATGCTTTTTAATGTTGGTCTTATTTCTTGTAAAATTATGCCTGGCGACCCGACACAGTTTTTTTTAAATACTTGTTATCATAGAAATTCCAGGGTTAACATTTTTCTCAAGGACGTCCAATTACGGACGGAGCCGTGGGGACAAAATACCGGTAGAGTTCATACTTTAGACGACTCTGCTTTATCTCAAATCAGCCAGTATTTTTGAGTGTCTTAAGATTATAGGCATATATTATGTGAATGGTTTGAAGGCATAAACAAAATATCTTTGGTGTGTTTTGGTGTTTTTTTTCTTGGTTTTTTGCACCAAATCTGCACCAAAAGTGTAGAAAATTCCCTAACCATGATGCAATTAATTAGCTAATGCATTGCTTGTTTACCATGGTGAATGACTTTGTTAGTGGCTAACCACATAGCTTAGCCATTATCTTCTCTTAGCTGCTTTTATTAACAAAAAGTCGTCAAGTCTAGATCCACTACACAAGAAGTACCTTCTTTCCTGTTTATTTCAGAGAGCCATTTATTGTTTGACTAATGTTGACGTTAGAGCTACGTCTCTGTGATATAAACTTATTGTTATTTTTAACGTTGTTGGGGATTTTGACATTTGAAGCTACTTGGGTTGAGATGTATGTGGGCGTCTGTAAGGGCAAAACATACGATCCCAATCCCTGGCTTTACCTTTAGATCGACTGCAAACATGTTATTACATTTTACAAGGTACAAATTTCCAGGGGGTAGGACATGCCAACCTAACAGCAACAGCGAATTCAAAACGGCATTAACTTCTGGGTGCTAGTCTGTCGCAAAGACTTAATGGTAGGAGGGCGCTCTTACGCATATCGAACGGTTACACACAGACTTGACTAAAGACTAGGCCTGGTCACGAATATTTAAATCTAAATGCATGACCGTTATTGGAAATTACACTATTTGGCAGCGGGGTTAATCCACTAACCCCGACAGAATTTGAAGTCAATAATTTTTTCTTAAATTATCATGATATTACTAAGATCTTTTGAATAAAGGTTTATAGAGATGATTTTGTAATGTCACTGGGACCGAGACTGCCATAGTAAATGCACATATCAGTTCCCTGAATCCCCATGGAAATCCCCATGCCCAAATCGAGCAGATCATGTCCTACTCCCCTGCAAAGTTCTGAGCAGTTTTACCTAAAAAAACAACTACTGTAAAAGTCATAATTTTCGCGCGTGTAAATTTTTGCATTTCAGCCATTTATAACATTTTTGCTTGTTTTTAAATTCGCTCTTTTCAGATATCCTACATAGACCTACACACAAAATAAACATTTTCGCGGGTTTTTAATTTCGCGCTAGATCAGAAGTGCGCGAAAAGCACGAAAATTAATGTAGCGCGAACATTTCCACTTTTACAGTATTCTAGATGAATTCAGATGAAGGCAGGACTGGAAATGAGTATGTGCCTTCAATGGAGGAATTAAAATGGCACTGGCACATTTTAAAAAAATAAGAAATTTCTTCAATTTGGTTGGAAGTGATAGTGTAGGCCACTGGAAGAATAGATGTATATTTTACACATAAAAATACCATGCTCAAAAACAGATAGGGACATTAATAAGAGGCTAAAGACATCCAGGTAATTTGTAGGCTAACTTTTCAATTTGCCGTACTTTTAATTAACAAATGTGTCTATTACATGAATTTCATAGACTTGTACTCATTGATATTAAAACCACAAAGGTCACAGACCAGTCAAACAGGTGCATGCCGTGGGAATCAACTCTGTGTGTGTTTTCTTGTGTTAAACGCCATTTCCACTGTCTGCTGAATTAATGTCATTTAATCATAAAATCGTTCTGCTTACCCATAAGGGTGCTGATATGGGCTTAATTTCAGGTGAGGGCTAATGTACATACAAGCTTTACAACCATGCAAAAATATCAATTTTGAAAAATCTAGAGGGCGCACTATTTTTCAAATGTGCCAGTGTCTCTTTCAAATTTTCAATAGCCATGGTTAAGTCATGATCAATGGGTGTCAATGCAATACATATGACAACCCGTCCTGTCAGTTGCCTAACTTTGGGTACCCATGATCCTGCAAAGGAATTGAAATATCCCCCTTTTCGTATTTTTGGGTGTAAAACACACCCCTTTCCTTGGCGAAATCTCATTTTTCTAACTTGTAGACCCCCTTTATTTGGGAAATCACAAATCTTGTTAAAATTTACCACCCTTTTCAAATTCAACAAAGCATGATATGGTAAATACAGTTGGGAATACAGCAGTACCAAGTATTGTATATAATTGGTAATGGAAGAGCTGAATGTATGTGAAGCAGCTCGAAACGTTGTCCAAGTTGCCCTTCCATCTTATTGTAACTATTGTAAATGAAAGTCGTTGTCAATATTTGTTACCATGGTGAGTATCATGCAATGCTGGTCGAAAATAAAATCGTAATAGTTCTACAGTTTTCTTTCTTACACTACCCTTTTCAGAATTTCATGAACTTTCCATGTGAAAAAGTATCCTATTTGTGTTCATGAAAACACAAAATTGGTGAAATTGATTGTGGGAAAACCCCTTTATTCATGGCATGAGCATGGGTATCCAAAATTTTGGTGAATGGCGGGACCGGGATGACAACCATGCATTTATCATGGTTATTCATGACTATTTCAAGTATGAATTCAATACCCAAAGTATACGGGAGGCACTCAAATCTACATATAAAAGTATTGCAACATGGAGAAAACAAATTTCATAATCACAAAATAATTTCAAATTGTACCATCAGTTCTTAACCATGATGCATTGTATGCCAAAGTTGTGTTTTTCAAACAGATGTTATTCACCAGAATCAGAGTGTGAGAAACATTTGATTTGATTACCATGGGGGTGGGGGCACCTGTTTACTGTCAGTTCAGATGTGACACTGGCCTCCCAAAATCCTACACCAATGCCTGGAACCAAGAGAATTACTGAAGATCCTGTGAGCTGTTGCTCCCTGACCATGAGACACCCTTCCATATGTAACATAAAAAATCTAATACTCTATTTCCAGGATTTTAAAGGGTATAATATTAAAAAACTTCATTGTTTTTTACTTCCCCTTTGCAATTTTAAATTTAAATTTTCATCTCAATATGTTGACTAAAGTTTACATTCAAGATTGTTTTCCAAAATTGCACATGTTTGAACTTTTTCCGAATATTTTGCAGAAAAATCAAACATTTCTATGAAGCAAATGCCCTAAACAGGCTCCAAAATACTAATGCAAATATAAGCTTTAAGACAAGCTAATTTTTTAATGCAGCATAAGACAAACTCTTCTATAGCTGGGAGCGGACATCCTGCATGGCAACGGCATGGCAACAATGTGCGTAATTCGATGCGCGCTGCATGCATAGTGTCATAGGATGTGCAGCGAACTTATAGAAGTAATTCACTGCGATTCGGGGATTCCCAGGGCTTCCCCTTTGTTTTCACCATGATGTGACGTCAGTCCACTTCCGGCTGTATCCTCCAAAAAACCTTACCAAAAAAATTCCCTGAAGACAACATTACCAGAATCATGAATGAGGTACACACAACCTAGAAACAACACAACAAGAAATCATTAAGAGACCTGCCAGTGAGCATTTCCTTCTGGACATGTATGACAACAGCCCGATGACCACACTGAACGAAAAGTCATAGAAGATCAATACACATGCACTGCCATTGCCAAGGACCAGTGTTGCATCTTCGACCATGTAGATAAAATCTGGGATGGATCTTTCTCAAAGTGATCTAATCTCTAGAACACCCAGGGGGGCACACTCATATGAATGGATATGGGTTTAGACTCGCGCTTCAAAACCCTGGGGCATTCGGTGAATAGAGACTGGAAAAAATAGTGGGGTCTTTGGGTGAGAGACAGCCAAATGTGCTCAAATATTGGGCTTAAGAGTGACCCATTGGCAATATTTTGGAAAAATGGGGTCCCTTTTTTGGGTGAGATTTTTGAAAATTTTGGAAAAAATGAAGGTTTTCAGGTGAAGTATTTTTCACAAATTTCTCCCAAAATAGGGTCTTTGGGGTGACAGTGGTAAAATTTTCACAAAATATGGGGTCTTTGGGTGAATTTTTTTAAAAAATGGGGTCATTGGGTGAACAACGATGCTGAAAAGGGGGATCTGAACAGCCTTACATATGCATGGCTTCCAGATGGGAGTGCTTCCGGGCTCTAGACCCAGGGTTATACCATGATTAGTCCTTCTTGAGAGGACCTTTTTTCCCTTCCATACTAACATGTCTAAAAGATGGGTGAGACAATTTTCTCATGGATGGGCCGTTCTTCGCAATCCCATCCGGCCCATCCATGAGGAATTTTCTCACCCGCTACAGGCTTACAACACACCTTCAGAGTATGTTGAAAGGGAAAAGGTCCACTTTTGTAGTACTAACCATGGTTTAAACATGGATTTAAAGTGAGCTCCATTTGAGAATACCAGCCAAGTGGGGGATTATGGCTGGCACACCATAAACACTGACCATCCAATCTGAAATTCTGACTCCCCTTGTTTCAAAAGGGTCAATTACCATCCAATAGTCATTTAATGGGGCTCGCAATCCCAAAACGCACGAGGGATCACAATTCTCTTGCGTAGGTGTTTTAATATGATGGCCATTTGGAATCTATTTTATACGTCGCAAAAGTGACACCCTGAAAATAGCGCTGCAATTGCAGGGATTGTAGTCGGAGTAAGTAAGAGTAAGTAGCCATAAGCGGCCGGGTTGCTGTATAGGTTGTTGAGGGTTGACAAAATGGAATGTTCTGCTGAAAGAAATGCAGCTAGATTGGTGTCCAACAACAGCGCCAACAGTAAAACATTTACATTTGAGGCAATTTGAACTTGATACACAAAGGAATCAGCGTGCAAAAATTCAGCATCTATTCAGCAGGAAAAAGAAGAAAGGACAGCGGATCTGTTAAGTAGACCAGTTTATGGGCGGGGGGGTAGAAGTCCATCATCATTTGATTTGTATCCGAATTTAAATCTAACAAGCCAAAAGTAGGTCTGTTTTTTTCATTCAAATAACAATAGCATGTATTAACGGTGCTATGCGTGCTTTCATTCTATTTAGGAGAGGTTGATTCCAATATTGCAATTTGCATTGTCCCCAGAGGGGTAATTATGTCAATCCCACCATGCACCAGTTTGGGAAAAGGAAATTTACCTCTCAATAAAGGTCATGTGACCCCACAATAATCCATTACTTGTTTAAACACCTAAAACCCTGACTTTTACATCATTTTAGACCATAAAGCATTAGTACTGAAGTAATTTTTTAGCATGATCATGAATGTCTTGTGGTTTTTAAGGGGCATTGTCGTGATCCACGAGCCTCGTCCCCCGGGGGGAATCTACATCAAAACAGTTGAGATTTTCATGTCTAGCACCGTTAACATTAGACTCCATGGTGTGTCAAATTTACGTGCAAAATGGTCGTTGTCTGTAGGAAATGGTTATTGTATTTTTGTGTAAACCGACAGGAAATTATAGCACAGTGCTAGGGACCGTGGGAAAGAGCATTTGCTATCTAACCACCACTCAAGTCGGGATCGCTTAAAAAGTTGTGAATAAGATCTTTTCTGAAGATAAATTATATGAACAATGACTAAAAACAGAAGGTGCTGGAATCACACAAAACTGCACCTTTAAACTTCTTGACCTTTTACTCCCTGTAATTATTGACTTGTTCTGTCGCGGTAAACTAGACATGTTGCAATGCATTATGGGATTAGTTCAAATCACCCTCTGCATTGTCCCAGTGCTTTATTACTGTGTTATATACCCTATACCCATGTCAGTACATAAGGAATGCAGAGGGTGATTTAGATCAATCCCATATTGCATTGCATGTACCTATGCTGTACTGTGTTCTACCCATGTCAGTACATAGGTTAAGCAGACAGTATTTTAAAATAATCCCATATTGCAATGCACTGAACCTATGCTAATGTGGTATACGATGTCAGTATCTTGGGAATAAAGAGGTGGTTGAAACTAATAACATTGCATTGCACTGCAGGAGGATTAAGAGTATATTGGATAAATGCTTGCTTCAGAAGCTAAATTTTAGCCAAATTTAGTTCCATAGGCTGCAAATTTCTCAGTCACCATGCCCCCAAGTTTGAAAATTATGTCCACACATCCCTACCCCAGGTGTATCCCTGAAAATGATGCAGTGTAATCCTTCAATGCACCTTTAAGTTGAATGCAAAGAAGCTGCTATTGAACTGTGACTTTCAATAGTGCAAAACAATTCATGGTAAATAATCACCCAATGAGATTCCTTCCTATTGTATTATACCCATCAAATGACATTTTAGTTTAAAGCAATGAAAACGTGCTCACAATTAAGACAATGTATACTCCACTTATAAGGATATCATAAAATAATTCTATTCTATTCTGAGCTCCGCATTCTTTTCACATATGGCATGCATAGTCAGCCTAGCATACAAATGTATACAGGTAGACTACTGGTCGCCATCAAACTGGGTATTTAACTATTATTAATGAAAAAAGTCATACAAAATCCTTGAAGATGTGCAAAATAAATGGTAAAACAATACAAAATTGTCCAGAGCATGCTCTTTATTTGCCAAGAATTCAAAATGCATATTGGTAACATCACTCCTATACTTGATCAACAGGCGTAGATAACAAAGTTTAATATAACTTTGTCCTAGTGTCGTAAATAATGTCGCTCATCTATTCTTGTCACTAGATCTCATTCTGGAAATCCAGATATATATCGTCAAAATATGGAACAGTTATATAGCTCATTCCCTAAATTGTTACCAAAATTATCAACTGGCAACATTAGTAGTCACAAACATACAGCAACAACTTCCTTAATATGAGAAATTTATCGCTTGGAGTATACATGACTTTTATCGGGCAGTATTGCGATGTAAAATATCATCACAGCATCGCGCGATGAAGCGATAGTGGAGTATACATCGGGCTTTAAAGCAATAGCTTATCCAGAGAGAGATGGTCCATCATTTGTTTAAAAACACACTCTCAATTTTCCTTCAGTGAGATTTTGTCATGGATGTAAACCCCCTGGGTATCCCACCTATGATACAATCTGTCTGATTGGCTCATTACAGGACACAACATGAGATGGCCCTCTGAGTAACCAATCAAAACGGTACTTCTACATCTCTGTATAAAACATGCCACTATATTCTAAGAGGATCTGATTTGTACACTACATGATATTACCTTGCAAGTTACAAATACAATGCTTAGATGTCGATAGATAGGCAGGCAGCCCGCAGTGCCTGGGGGTTAAAGGTGTGGGGAGGCACTCAACTTTTTTTTTTTTCAGGTAGAGATGTGTGTCCCCGATTTCTGAACTTAGGCGCTTGCAAACTGATTTTGTCTCCAAAAGTAGGGGCTTGGGAACTGAAATTTTGAGAATTTTGCATTCTTGCGAGCTGAAATTTGGCTAAACTTCAGCTTCTGAGGCAAACACTGTTCTGAAAGGGACTTTTAAGACTGAATTATGCTTCAATTGGGGGTCTTTGGGAATGCTAGAGATGCAAAATTGGGGGTCTTACGGGCCACCCATACCCGTACTACTTTCCAATGTCAATGTTCCCCTCACAGGTTATTCATCAGGTGCAAAACTCCACTAAAATTGAGTCAATTTTATTGGAGTAGGGGGGGACTGGTTGTTGATTGGATCACGCACGTCACTTTATAACCGCGAGTACTATGTCTGTAATAATCTGTCATTTAAATGTAGCGCAAATATGTGCATCTTGCTGTGAATTGTTTCTTTTTTGTTCTCCATGCAGATTTTCCTTGCAATAATGTAACCCCCAGCAGAATGTTGCCATAGATCTCTCTCTCTGCAATTTAGTTCATGTTAATTCACTGAACCTATCCTAACATAGATTTACTGCATGTAATCTTCCTTAACCGGTGTGTGAACCACTTGCGTGACTTTTAGTAGAAATAGTGACAGTAAGTAACAACTGAGTACGTTGAACAATTCATGTAAATTGTTTAGCCTTGTTCAAGGCACTCTACCACCTTCTGATATCCTGTCATCATATATGAAGGAGTGGAGACATCCTCCTCCTCCCTAAACAAAAAATGGCAAGAATCACTCTATTAACACCTATTTGAGACTCCAATTTCACCGGCCTATGTTCCATGCATCCACTAGTGCGTTTTCAATAAGTTAAACTAAGGCAGATGTCCACTCTTAGAGCACAACCTGCAACCTGACCACAACAGGTGTTTGTGGTTTTATACCTAGACTAGTAGGAAACTGGATCCAGCAGTGTGGACAACAGACCACCAGTCAGTGTACCTTTTTTATTTGTTTATATAATCTTTCTCTAAACAAAGTAGCCCTAAAAATACTAAAGGAATGATTTCATACCTGAAAACACCATGTTCAAATAAATTGAGGATAATGTTAATTATCCGTAGATTGGAACACTAACACAAGTTTGCGGTTCTTAGCAGACGCCTTGATCAAGGCTATAGATTGTGAGGAAGTACTGACTCATTTATCTGAAAAAAGATAACGTGTAACTTTTTTATTATAAGCTGCGTGACTTATCACGCCAGATGAATTGTAATGGCATGTGCATCACCAGGCAGAACAGTCTAAGGCAATAACACATCCAAAATACACAAGCATTTCACAGAAAAGACTAGGGTATGTTAAGAGTCCTGAATTTTATACATGCAGAACACAGAATGTTAATATCATGGACCGAATATGCTCTGATGAAAAATTCAAGTTCATAGGACCAGACCCCGACTTCAATGGTGAACGAGTGGTGAATTTACCAACTTTGCAAATTTTATTCAATTTTATTAAAATAAGCCGAGTAGTAAATCCTCCCTCATTTCTAAAATCAGAAACATGGTTTAAGAATCATAACCTAGCATATGAATACCTATAAGGAAAGCATTTACATTACGTTTTTTGACCTTAATGGCCCCTAATGAATCCTATGAGCTTGTAGCCATCTCCCTTCAAGAGGATTTCCTTATTAGCACTTGTCTTTAAGATGTCCCCTCATTTCTATCCTTTCAAGGAAGTCCTTTTAACGCAATCATACTATGAAATGTCCACTTTTTCTATTTGGAAAACAACCAGTATCATAGTGTTTTAGGGCAATGACCTTCATTTACCTCTACATGAACCTTGACCCTCAAATGCCTTAAACAGCTGCAATTACCCGATACCATGGGCGGATCCCGACCTACTATAGGGGGGGTGCCAATATAAATTTTAATTTTGCTGGGATATAATGGCTGCGTAGCAGCACGGCGCCGCGTAGCGGCGCGGGAGGGGGTATCCCCCTTCGCGCGGAAGCCTCTTCATTTTTATCATGGCATTCAAACTTTTCCCACTGTAGTTGAGAGGAAATGTTCATTCACTTATATCAATGCGCTGGAAAGAGTTCATTGTTTCAGGACAAGTGATCAGGACTTCGAGTATCTAAGTTTAATATCAACCTACAGTGGAGTACCAGTTCAACGCCTAGGCACGGTGAGTTTGATATGGAACACGAGAAGGTCAGCAAGTATAAATAGACTTATGTAGCAAGGTACCAAGAACATATGGGCCTAGTTCTCCAAAAAGTGACTCCACTTCATTGAAAACTCGGAAAAACGAAGTCGCACAGACACATTCTTTATCATAGACCCTCATTTTTTTTATTAGCTAACATTCAAACATCATGGAACCATAAAAGTTCTGACCACCACTCAGCCTATATTTTTACATTGAACCTTCCAATTAAGATTGTGCGTTCCCTGTTTTTTGGGCCTAGTATATTACGTTATCCTATGCATCTGGATATTTTTTTATTTAAAAGAAGTTTTAATCTTGAATTCATGATATCTTACATTACTGGTGCGAGATATATCAGAACTGCTTATGTGAAAGCAATTGCTTGTATGAGACCAAATGGGTACATGAAACGGCGTCCTTTCTTTATACTATTTTGTGTTTTTTATCGCTCTTATGAAAAATTTCCAAACAAGACAAGATCTTTTTTTCAATACCGATACTAAGCTGGTTTTTCTGATGGTTTAAATTTTATTTGCTTTTGGAAGCCATCTTTCAAAGCTCTTTTAAAATTCATATGCACTTGGCATGAATATATTATACGATTTAAATCTATTCCAATTATCATTCGTTTTTCAAGATGTTGGAGGGATAACGTATATACATCACGAATGCATTAAAACAAACGCATTTTGTTAAATCCAGCTTTTAACATCCAAAATAACCACAGTGAATACCTAAACAATTTTTTTTGGCCAAACGGTGACAAAAATGTAGCCAATTAGATCATTTTGTCCCTTTATAAAGTCCCTATCGTATAGGCCTATCTTTCTAAATTAATGCTTTTCCAAGTCTAATATACCGATCCGGTCATATTGGGTTATTTCTTAAGTTTTCATTGAAATCGAATTATCCCCAAGCAGTGATTGCCATTTTCTCTTTCCTTTCCTATTCTTGGCCCTGGACTTTTTGTAAATCCCAGGACATATTTCCTTCTTTTCTGTGGCCTCAGTTAGAAATTTTACTTTTCTTCGCCTTATATTATTATATTTCTGGACGTGTTTCAACTTCGTTGAGTCCCCATTTGAAGTTCGGTTTCTTTTTTTACGATACACTGGAAAAATCAAATTAAATACAATCTTTATGATGTACAATATGGTCGATTAATCATTACTAATTTCGCCACAATTATATTTTAATGCCGACACTGGTGGTCTATAGGCCTATTATTTTCCTTAGCCTATCTATTAGTCCGGAAAACACAGTTAACACCTTCTCGGTTTCCATCATCAGCAAATCTATATAATCATGCCCTTTTAAAGACTTGTGAAAGTGATTGTATCAACAATTGGCCCCCTAACTTGACATTACCCCCATATTTTTCGTCGTATATTACGTTATCTCACGCACAAGGCACTCATGTGTAACTAAAATCCCCATAAGCACACCAAATAGTATGTATACATATCCTTTGTTCACACTGCCATGGCATGACGGCTGTTGGCAATACTTTACAAGACTTTATACTTCCAATAAACATCTTATAACCACAAGGTGCACAAAACAATAACAAATGTAATCCTACCTGTGCATTTATTACGCAAAAGTATTTGAGTAAATGGTTAAAGCAAGTGACTATCTTATTTAGTGCAACAATTCTCAGAAATACTTAAGGAGTAATGGCGGAAGCGTAAAAACGACATAAGCGTCAATAGAGGACTCCTGTAATTTTTTCGTCTTCTTTTTGGATAACGTAATCCATAAATTATACATTTTGATTTATTTCGTGTCTATAATTAAAACACTGCATTAAATCCTGGTTTATTCGACTATTGTCGGGTATTGTGTCCTATAACCAAGTATATATTTTAGTATCTAGACTCTTGCTTAATTTTGATTTGGCCTATAAAGTAATATACATGCTTAAAAGGGAAGCATTAATTTTTGGAATATAAATTTTTTTATTGAGGCCAAATTTGACCCAAGCATTTTTGATTTTGATGGCTTACCATGTATCATATTTCTGCCTTTGAGCTATGCAAAGAGTACTATCATTGCAGTTATTTTTTTTTTCAAATATCGAGTTACTACCTTGATAACGTAATATACAAGATGTACACGGAATCCATATATTGGCATTCTTGTAGCTTACCAAGGCTATCGGGAGAATGCTTATTCATATAATCATTGGTGCAATTTTAAGTAAACACCCCATGGTATGGTAAAACAGTGACTATTGAGGTAAATGTAGAATTGTAAAATATGTACTAGTGCTACGAAACACCATTTTACCATATTTTTTAGTCTTCAAGGAGCAAAAAATTGGACGCGATCATGATATATACACATGTACTGAGCTCGCACAGTACTAAACGGATTACTTATTATTAAGCAAAACACAAGACCTTGGAAAACAGAACGAATAACTCTCCTTATCCCTTTCTGAGAAGGGCCCAGGTCCTTCACTAAGCCCTGGCATTATACATCATAGCAGATGCGGTAGCAAGGATCAGAATAGGTATTGAGTCATCCCACATGCACCAACTTTGGGAAATTTCCACTCAATATGGTCATGTGGGAAACTCGATCTCAAGACATTGCGCCGTGGTGCCGTCCGTGTGTTCTGATACACGGCGCCTCTCCACCAAGCAGACAGTGTAGAACGTTATCTTTCTGTATCTCATTTCCACATCTCAGATCGACTCGTACAACTTTTTGGGGGGATGGGTAACTTAGGGAAGGCAAATTTACAATCTTCGTGTCAACCGTCGCAATTTTAAAAACGAAGGAGTGAGGTCATCAGATGTCAAGATGGTCGGATAAAAATAATTAGCAAATTTCAAACTTCCCTCCAAAACAATTCCGGCGGCCGGGGGGGGGGGGGGCGCCAAGGATTACTGTGGCTCAAATTGTTAAGATGAGTTAAGGCTTTGCAAAATAAGAGGACTTTAATATATGCAGGGTTTAACATTCAAGGTTAACATTTTCTCCAGGAAAGACAAACACCACACACAAATACACAAAACACACACAAAATCTATTTGGGATTTTAAAATATACCTGCAAAGAGAAACCAGGCTACGAAAGTATTTAAAATTGTAAACAAACATTGAGCTATGCATAAATCTGAATGTGCATGACCTATGGAAAATGGCATTTTCTTACAGAAGTAAAGGTTGCTTGTTTTGCGGTTTTGTTGGTAGAAGCATATGCTATTGCAAAGACCTATTCAATACTGTGCTAATATTGACAGTTAAACATTAAAAACCGGTGTTTTTGGTTTCTCCCTTGAAATGAATGATTTTAAAGGCTCAAAAAAAAAAAAAAACTCAGGTCGAACAATGAGAAAAATACAGCCTTTCCTTATATCAACAAATTTGTACTACTTCTAGGTAAATCGGGGGGTCCCCAAAGATAATCGCAACAGGCACCTTTAAACAATGCATGCAATTTCCTTTGATGACTATTTTCCATGCTGAAAGTTTTTAGGAATTGCAATGCTGTTCGGGGGGAGTTTCCGTACCCTGACATCTGACAGGACGTTTTTCTGACAAACTTATGAATTGGAACCTTTAATGGGAATAAACATGTGCTGTATTCTGTTGAAGGGTTTTCCAAATTCCATATGGCAGTGTGTCAGAAAAAAACGTTTTTAATGTGTCAGAGGGTTCATGTTATGGAAACTCCCATTTCGGCAAACTGGAAACAAATTTTCTAACCAATAAAACCAAGAAAACAATCATGTGTCTGATAAAAAGTTTGGTAATGGTGGAAAATTAGAGAGTGAGAGACAGAGACGCTCCAAGAGTTGGTATAGACAATGTTGATCAGGAACTGGGTTTCTTCATTACTTCAATACGGGACAAAACTCCATCAAAAGCTCACAAACAAACCCGTCAAAATTTTACATATAAAATCAAAATTGCTTGCGGAACTTCTAATTTGCTAAATGCCCGCAGACAAATTGCTTCTTGTTACGGATGTGTAGATCAGGTTTTAGCATCGCAGACTGGATGGAAGCCATTCAAAAACCACAAACTAGGTACATGAGAAAAGTTAGAAGTTCGGGCTACAAACAACTGATCAATTTGAAAATGTAGGAGTGATGACGGCCACAACGAGGCCAGCTGTCCTGGTAAAGATGAAGAGCATGTCAATTTCACTCCCTGTTACATGCAACACAAATTGCTTGAGGAATGGGGGAAAGCACGTAATAGTTTGAAGTATGGGTGATTCATCTTGGGGAAGGTTTTGTGCCTGACGTCTGAAACATGGTAATGGAATATGCTTTAACTCCAATTTTTGTGGTATGCCAATCCTTTGTAATATATAAATGTGCTAATAAGGAATTAACTGTAGTCCAATTATTTTACTGATTTGACCCCACACAAATTGCAACAGAAAACATTGGGTGTTTAATCATACATCTGAAATAGTCCAAACATAATATATAAAAGTCTACCAAAATAACCCTAGTGGGAACATTGAAATAGGGGGCAACGTTTGTACAGGGTAAAAAAATTAGAATGTTCGAATTAATTTAATGATGTACCAATTTATTGGGCTACTCCTAAGGTTTAAAAACGGTATAGTTTGCCCATATACGCGTTATAGTTTAGTACAACAGGCTCATAACAGTTAACAGGTCATCCTGGGGTAATTCATAGAATGGTCCGATTTTGATCGGGATGGTATAACCTGTTAAATTTGTCCCACTAGATAAGTAAATGATTAAATAGATTCTTGTTTGAACTTTCTATATAAGAATGAGAGAGCTTTGGACGCGTGACCTCCCATAACCCTGTAGCCCCCTAGTCACATTTGCGTCCAATTATGCAACTAAATATTTAGATGGCAACCGTATATTTTGGGTTCCTGTCCATTAGACGAACAATTTGACACCATTTATAAACAAACGGATATATCTGAAAATTTACCATTGTGACCTTGAACCTATTTTGACTCATAACTATTGACTTACAACCTGCAGATATGGCAACCAATACCTTTTTTTAAGTCCTGGAAATGTACGAACACGTTGTCTTACTTTTGACGCGTTTTGATACTTTTCATATTGTGACCCCTGGAGAAACCTTAACCCCTTAAAATATATGTTTCCACTCCTTGATTTTGGTAGACTTTTGATATGTTGTTTTTTAAAGAGGACATGAGGAGATTTTCCAGAAAGAAGAGCCCCCAAATTTTTTTTGCGGAAACACGGGTTTTTTGCAGATTTGGAATGCTTTCCAATGTATAATACACATGAAGTTGGAAATAGCGAATACGCCGTCTTTACTGTATAATCTGATGATTTATTACTTTCTGTATGCCCGACAGAAAGTCAAAGTACGGTGTTCTATGGGACAATTACGATAGTCGGCATGTTCAAAAACAAGGTTTTCTGTTTTCGTTTGTCACTTTCTTTGTCAATAAAACCTTGGACACGTTCTTGGTAGGTGTCTACATCGATCCTGTGCAATGTGAGAGAAATGTTTAATTTGTTATTAAGAACTATTTGCCCTCCAAAACGGGACCACTGAGAGTGTGTTTATGGCCCCGGGATTGCGTAAAACTCAGGGGCCCCCAAAAAGGTTCCGCCATGACTTGGCTTTCCAAAAGAGTTTTTCCTCTTCTAACGGATGTTATTGGCTATTCCCATGGATATATTGGCTATTCCATTTGAAACCCATTCCCCCACTGAGAAAAAAACTTAATTTTAAACTTTTCACAGAGGGAGTTATCAATGGCTATTACATTTTTTTAAACTAGACTTTTGAAATCTACCGCAGAGAAAGTTGCTGTTTACCTTAAAAACCTTTCAGTCACAAAAAGTGAAAAAAAAACCCTAAATATTTAGCTCTCCTCTATTTAATCAAAAAAAAAAAAACAATGAGATAAAAAACCAAGAAAGTAGGATTATTTTTGTATTCCTCAGATTGTTCCATTAGTAAGGATGTAAGTAGAATTTTTTGTGCATGCCCACCGGTCTAACCAAGTCAACAGACTAGTTCATAGCAACAGTATTTTTGATGTTTGGTTATTTAAAAACACTGCACTTCAACGCAGTTTTGATTACCCGAAGCAATTTATGAACTCGTATAACCTCACATGAAGGAAACCAAGTTCTATTTTTGCCATTGTTGTAATCCCAGTAATCGTCTACGTTGTGACTATTGGGTTATCGACACAAACAGAAATCAATTCATGACATGGATCAATAGTCAATATAACTGATATTGGCACATCCCAATTTCTAAAAAGCTTATCAAAATTGGTTCTAGTCATTCTAAATGATTATTCAATTAGCGTAAATTGGTTCAGGCAGGGATGGTTCAGGACTTTGAGGTTTTGGTTTAACCTATGCCAAACATTGTAGCCTCAACATCAAAAGAGGATTGTTTATGTTGGATTCCGTGGATGAACTTTATTTTGTCTTGTTTTCAAGGTAGGCCATGCAATTTGGTGAATAGTTCTGCATCATTAGGGACAAACATTTTCTTAACTCTAAAGTTGTATGCTATTTTATATCTGAATGTGTTGGTTGAATTCATGACTGAATATGCCAAAAACAAAATAGATTAGTAAAGTTTCTTTGTATAACAGAAATCATGGAGTCAGCATATGAATACACATTGCTCTAATATGAATGATGCACTTGACTCGGAATATGAATATGCATTTGACTCTGCTTATGAATATGCATATGAATATGCATTGAAGTGCAATATGAATAATCATTGACTCTGCATAGAATATGCATTTGCTGCATATGAATATGCATTGACTCTGCTTATGAAATATGTATGGATTGAGGATGAATAGGGATGGGACTCGAATATGAATATGAATTTCGGACTCACCCCACCCCACTTTGCTACCACCTGGACAAAAAGAGACAATGGCACCCAGTACACACACAAGAAACAACCGTCATTCCCTCCTCCTCTCCCCCACCCACCACTTTCCCTTCCATTCCCTAGGCAGATGAATGGATTGACTGCATATGAAGGGTGGAGGTAACCTATATGTGACGCTTGCGTAAGCACCCCTAATAAAGGGCTCCAAATAAAGGTGCCAAACTAAGAGATCATATAACAGGTGCCCCTAAAAAATATGAAAATTCTGATTTTGCCACTGGTCTAAAGCTTTAATATTAACTATCTCCATCTGAAAGATTAAGCTGAGAACTGTTTCTTTGGTACCAAAATTGTGAAATGCCTCATTCGTATAGGGCAAATCCGAAATTCAGCCTGTTTTCTATTGCAATACATGTATACAGCATATTCAAATCACCTTTTGTGTCATTTTAAGTTATTTCTGTAGCCAAATAAAAGGTAGGATCTATTGCATGTCTAATCTAAATGAAATCATACATATCACAGAAATATGGACGAATTGAAATCTCTCGTGCACCTTTAAGCTCTAACAAAGAAACAAAAAGTTAGAAGGGTACCACCTGTCTGGAGGGGGAGGGGACAGGCGAAACAGGAAACAAAAAGGACAGGGCAAGGGTAAAAGGGAATGACAAGACAGACAAAAAAGTGCACTTTAATGAATTAAAGGAGCACAATTAAAACAGGAACATTAAAACACATGAATATAGTACTTACAATGAAATGCAGAGAACAAGGGCAGAGCCTTGGGAAGCAGAACTACACAGGACAGTCAATGGGCACTTTAATGAATATTAAAAGAGCAACAAAACAAACAGTACAATAAAAAAACACACGTATTGAACTACAAGAAATTGCCAGAGCCCAGGAGACAAAGTGCCACTATAATGAATTACAGAGCACGGAGAAAAAGGCAGAGGTCTACAATCACATTAAATGATGAAAAAGAAAAAAAAAACATTAAGGTGCAACAAGAGGATTTCACATATCAAGTGTCTCTTAAAAAATCGAAAGTACTAAATTTTGCCCTGATGTTAAAACTTCCATCAAAAATCCCATCTGAAAGGATTCAGCTGCAAAATGTTTCTTGGTACAAAAATTGTGAAAATTTCTCATTATATAGGGCAAATACGAAATTCAGTCTATTGTACATTGAAATATAAGCAATCGAAATACCTTTTTCTCTCTCTTTTAAGGCCAGTTCTGTAGCCAATAAAGGGCAAGACATATATTTAGGTGTCTAATTTATATGAAATTATTATTATTACACAATATTTGGGTACCTCAAAATCTCTCGTTGCACCTGTAAGAAAAAGATTTTGCAAAGAGGACAAAAACTTTACCAAAGATTTGCTTTTGCTTGCTTCATGTTTCTGAATGTCAAAACAAATAGTCAGTCATGATGTGCAAAAATCTTTAGTGGTTTAGAGAAATCACAATTCAGCATATGAAAACAACATTTGACCTTAAGTGACCTCATATAACCTACGCCACAGATTTATTGTCATCACGTGTCACGGAGGACCAAGGGGTGAAGCCCCCATTCAACACCAGTCGTCCGGCTGGGCGCTGACATTTTGAAGATTGCACGGAATAATTAATAGTTTTGGGTGCTTGTATACCACATAATGTCAATTCGATACAAACATCTCGCAAATATCAGTTGTTTGATTTTGGGTGCTATTGGGTGGTTAAATTGTTTGTCCTACCCATGGCCCACAACGTAAATGAAATGACACGTCATCGTCTTGTTTAAATAAACCGCCCAATGAAATACATCTTTTCACCTAAGCGCCTAAGCCCCTAAGGCGGGTGAGTATCTGAGCACAATGACCAGGTGCACTATTATTACACCTGGCCACCTCTACCACATAAATCAATTTGTATACCATTAGTGTAATGCAAAGCGGCACCAGCAGTATGTGGAAGAAGCGGAGGCAGCCATCTGCTTTCTATTGTTGGTACTCTTATTTTTTTCTTTGTGGTCGGCAAACATGCGAGACGATGAATTTCTAAGATGACGTAACGTTGCCTCTCTATCTATAGAGAACCTCTTTGCGGAGGACTCACAAAACTGTCCTTTTCAAAAATTGTTACCTTTTAGTAATCTCATGATTATTTCACTGTATATTGAATTCGATGATATGTGTACAATATTGATGATGCAGTATAAACACCACAAGGTAACTATCCTCCCATTACCTTAAGACTAGTTCCTTAGCCAGGCAATGTTGATTTTTTAGCCCAAATCCAAAGAGCATACAAAGCATATAAAGCCCCCTGTTTGTACTGCTAATGCAGGCATGATTAGTGCATGTTTCCTCTCCCATTAGGTACAACACCCCTTTTAAGGACTTTCAACTCCCATCTTACACATTTTCTTGGTTTTAACTGAGTGATTTTTTCATACCATAATTCTCAACTGAAAGAAAATAAGCTGTAATTTGAAATGCAGTACAACCCCTTTAGAACCATAGAGCTAACATATTTCCACTGTGTTGTGGACTCTTGAATGGTTGGGAACATTTCATCTTGGGTTTTTCACAGTAAAGATACCAATCAGGCTTGCAGAAATTCTTGTCCTAATTTTGAAGAATGTGGAATATTGATTTATATAACTTTTCACATAATGTACAGGTATACGAAAGGAGAGAGAGAGAAAAAAAAATCTGTGTTAGGGACCACCTTTTTATTTTATATATATAAAAATTGTGCTCTAAAAGTTCACTTTCTTGGGAAAAAAGTGTAACATTTCAAATATTGATTCTAATAATAGTAGTATGAATAATATTAAAACTGAAAGAAGATTACATGGGCCTGTCCAAAATTGAACGCATCACCGAGTATTTCTAACAAACAATCAAGCAACCATTTATTAAAAACTTGAATCCCACCATCTTAGAATGTGTCACTGCAATTTGGTTCAAATGTCTCATACAAAGGGTATACGCAGGCATTAAACAAAACAGCCCAAAAGGAGCCTTACTATCTCTTTACTTGAAAGAGAACACAGTGAATGAGGGCACAACAACAAATTGTGTATGCACGAAACAAAAATCAATAGCGATGTTTGGCAACTTCGATTTGGGACTTACAGGTTTGTCGTCCACGCACGGTTTTTCTGCTTAGAAACGGAAGCGACAATGCAGAAGCAACTTCGGGATGGCAACGAAGCATTCAGGATGTAGTGAGGGTCCTTATTTTCTGAAACAGGACACGCTACATCTTAGTATGCAAACACCATGGGCAGACCATTTCTCTGTTGACCAATACACCTACACACAACCAACTTGCCCTCAATCTGTTACAGGTGCATGTTCCGATCGTCTTTTGGGCCCCTGATTTAACCGGACGTCGTAAATCGTTTGAGATCAGATGAAAGGCCATATTGTTTTCTCATGACTTCTGAAATTTGATAGCCCTCAAATCCATTTCAGTCCCAAAGATATAAACAAAAAACCAACCGTTTTTCGTGGTTACCTCAATATTAACACAGTATTGAAGAGGCTGTTGCAACCTGCATATTGCGTCTACCATCAAAACCGCAATTTTGTTCCCACAGTACTTTGATGGGGTTTCTGTGCAAGGTGCCAGGCTCTCAATAAGTAGAGAACACAATACACATAAAATCGGAACAAGCAACTTAAGCTCGCCTTACAACCACACTGCCGATTTTGCCACGAGTGCATGAGAATTTGATTCAGAATCTTGATGAGTCACTACTACTACTATAATAGTACTGGTGATGTTATAAGTCTATTTTTTTTATTTATGTATGTTGATGCTAATCAAGCAATTACAGAGTTCTAATTAGTATCTGATGGCTTGGTGCCAAGATGCACTTAACTTCTCCTTTGGAAGCTCTCAGTCCCTGGTTTATGCTACTGAAGTCAGGAGGGCATTCCATAGAGCCTACAGAGAATGGGATAAATGATCATTCTGTGGGAGGCCAGGTTTTTGGACCTTTTAGGCTAGCGGGCCAAGATCTCATAGCGTTTACACAGGTGAACGCACCCCTAACAAGTACAATAATTTTGCTAAAATAAATTGTCCTAAAATTATCAAATCAGTTCTATGATGCGTGTTCTCACTTCTATTATGTTCACATTTTCTTGAAAAGGATTAAATGTCATTTCCCTTTTTCCCTAAATATCAGAGACCAATGGATGTAACACCACGTTACTAATTGACTCCGCAAATAATGGTACTATTGATAAGTAAATCCGCCCTTATTATAGGATGATAGGAACAACCAGACTCAGATTCTCTGGGCCTGCAAAAGTCATTGGTTTTGTCCAAGACGTTCAAAGCTTTTGATGTTTTCACCGCCCATTTTAGATTGAGCTAACAGCCTCATTCAAGAAAAAAAACAAGAAAAATAAAACTCAAGCTTCTGCTGGAGTTTTAATAACTTTGATCGTTATTTCATCATTTCTTAAAAAAGGAACAAGATTAGCAAAATAGACGAAAATAATTTGATTGGCAAGCTATGAGACCTAACATCCCCTGGTGCAGAAACCAACACCCCCATAACTTAATCCATTAACTCCTCTTTTCTATTCATTAAAAGTTGGGCGCACCCGTTCACCTGCATTTCATATAGGTGAATGAGTTTTTCAATTTCTGCTATAAACGCAATAAAATTGCAACATCCCGAAATGGTTATCGGCAACAGTTACGGTTTTTGTGTTCTGCACAAAGAATGTTAGTCACATTCCTCAACAATTTTTTTCTCATGAGCTTTGTTCACCTTCGTCTCTCTTTCGAATAAATGATAAATCATAGGGTCAAAGAAAATGAACACACATATAACCTCTCACTTTATTTATTCGTGAAAGGCAGGTGATTTGTGTTCCACTCATGAAATATACGTAATCTAAATCGGGTGATTGTATAACACCTGCACAATCTTTTCAGTGCATTGATAATAACAATGGCTCTACACGTCCAGATAAAAGGACTCTGTGGAAGTGGTTTGGCCTCTTAAAACCTACCGGTGGATTTACTTATCATACCCCCATTTTTGCTGGAGTCCATGATCATGGTGTACGCCCAGTAGTCACTGATTTTCAGGTATAAATTGAGATACATCTAATTCATTTTTTTTCTCTCGGAAGTGCACATCTAGAAGTGAGAACGTGTAGAACTGATTTTTTTAATTTTAGGAAATTATTTCGAAGAAATTATGTACTGCCCAGGGGGGCGCCACCTTGATCCTTAGCAAGAATCTTTTCGCTTTTGCACATGGCCTACTTGGGGATTTTTAAAGCAAGTCATGAGCCTGCCGAATTGGCATAAGGCTCTTGGGCCAAGTTTGCAAAACATCTCTAGCATCATATTGTACTTGGCTAGCCTCGTTTGGGGGGGCTCTTAACTCCCCAACAAATCATCTAATAAAAGTAAAAAAAATAAAAAAAATAAAAAAAATGGCATCATTTTCAAACAAATCAACGTTTTTTGCATATATACAGAATGCTTGTCCATTCTAATCACTGTGTGAAATAAGCTAACTAAGCTCAAATCAAAGTCTTCATATAGCAATCCAAACTTTGTTATAAAATGCCGGATCCGGAATTTGGTTATACACGGTATCTTATGGCAACTGTTATAACTGTGCATAAAAAAGGGTAAAGACACTATCAGTGATTTACCCAAAAGATGTTAAAAATATTTGAAATTGACCTGAAATAGCTTATAATTGAAGGACAAGTCTGTAGAATTCTCATAGTTATTTGGTTTGCAACTGGCGACATCACAGAAAAGGAATAAACAGTAGTGCTCAAAAACATGACTCTCCATTCAATTGATGTGTTAGTATTGTCCGTACAGACAAGTATTACCAAAATGGTGTGCGGTTGTCCTTATTATGTTGCTTTCAGCCTTACCACTTGTAGATATGTTAGGCTACTATACTTTGTTAACAGAACTGCAAAAATCAGATTTTTGGATGATTATTTTCGATTTTCCTATTCTAGCCAAATCACCGATAGCTGGCCTATTAACTGCATGAAAAGGAAAATTCCGATTCATCTCTAACTTGGAATTAACAATTTTAGGTACTATCTTATAGTTCTAGAGGACTATTTTCAATTACTACACAACAAAATTATATATGAAATCTCTGAATCAGCTTGTACACACACAGAACAGTACACCAGAATTTGGATTGTCCCTAGTGCTGGCCCACAAAAAGGAAGCTGTTTTTTATATCTTTACTGTGTATATGCGAGTAATTTAGAAAAAGCTGCATTAATCTTAAAATATTGGCACTCATCGCAAATTTCATCAATATTTTTGCTCTGTGGCGAAAAGCTGTCATATTTTGCATCTGTTTCCTCTGGCTATATGAATCAGAGTTTATGACTGGCTAATCTATGATGACATCATAATTGTTTGGTTAAAAGAGAATAAGCTACACATGCTTCCCTCTTCGATTACGGTTAAGGAGTACAGAG
Source organism: Ophioderma brevispina (assembly GCA_023653785.1). Classification (NCBI taxonomy): domain Eukaryota; kingdom Metazoa; phylum Echinodermata; class Ophiuroidea; order Amphilepidida; family Ophiodermatidae; genus Ophioderma; species Ophioderma brevispina. The sequence continues at coordinate 83,352 of JAMKCH010058630.1, read as the reverse complement.
GTTTGTGAGATAATATAGGAAGCATTTACATGAAAGAAGCCAAGACATGAAGATCTACTCCGCACATGTTGTTTTATCAGCTTTCGTACTCGTCCAAATTACAAGAGTGAAAAACGGTGAATCTTAAAGTCTGACTCAGAGATTTCAAATTATTATTTTTTGTGTAATAATGAAAAATAGTCACACTAGAACTGAAGCTAGTAACCTAAAATGCCAATTCCGAAATTTGGAGATGATTCGATTTTTCAAGTTATTGATGACACTAAACATTTATTTGTAGTATTACGTCCCATAGGATCGGTGTATAACAAAGAATCCGGATCCAATTTTAAAACCAAAGTTGTGATTTCCTATCTGAAGGAATTTGATTTAAGCTTCGCAATTTCACACAGCGATTAGTATCAGGACAAGCATTATGTACATGCAAAAATGATTTTTTGAATTTGAGGGGCGCCCACCTCAGGAAATCTCAAAGTCTGCCCTTTTTTTTTTTTAATTCAAACGCGAAAAGAGTGTGAACCACTCAAAACTAGTTGCATGTGTTGGTTAATTCCACTCCAAAAGAGAGAAACCCCACTTTCACGCCTAAACAGAGTGAAAAAGATATGAGAGTGAACACCCACGCTAAAATGTGTTGTCCTCCATTTAACTCTTTAAAGAGTGGCATTCACTCGCTTCAAGTGAACGTCACTACTGCCTTTTTGAGTGCACATTTCACTATTTTAATCGGTCTACTAAATATTCACTCAAAGGAGTGAATGGCTCTCTTTAAAGAGTTAAAATGGAGAACAACACATTTAGAGTGGTGTTCCTCTCACATCTTTTTGGAGTGAAGTTTAGTGATTTCTCTCTTTTTGGAGTGAATAACCAACACATCCAACTATTTTAGGGTTGACCTCTTTTTCGAGTGGAAATTAAGATTCACATCATTTTTTTTCAACTCTTTGTAACTTTAGAAGTCTTCCTGTCCTAATTTTATTCCAACACGGAGAACACAACACAACAGATTGGAACTGAAAGCATACCAAGACACCATCCCAAGGCAACCCGCATTTCAGTCGTGGATTCCTCAATCAACTCGAAAGTCTCGATGCAAATTGCTTAATACCTGCGACACAGTATATATTGACAAAACCAACAGGAGATGTTTTATGCTTTCTCTCTGCACACACACATTTTTCCCTCCCGGGTTTGTTTTATGGTACTCAAATCACGAACGAGGGTAACCTTTTGTACATACCTCCGTAAGTTTCAGTTCAGGTACCAGAAATATACTTCTACTATCTATACTATCATGTGAGAGGGGCGCAGTTTCACAACCTTCAGGATACATGTGCTCAAGAACAACTTTAGACCAAGTTTCCGCCAAAAATGTGCACCCTACATTTCAACATTTTGGAATCACAGCCTAAAGGCCTTCCACATTTCCTTAACTTACTCTCCTCTAAGAAAATAATTTACATTTCTTGATTTAAAGAAATGCAGTAATTTATTCGGAATTGACATTGAAAATTGTTTTTTCTATTATGTCTGTTGTGCAACTAGTGGAAAACACCAAATTGTGAATATTCCATGGAAACTCTTTGAATAAATGATTCATGGCATTAATTTTGCAGCTTGAAACTTTTTGTTCGAAATTCTGTGCGACTAACCAATATTCACTGGCTAATAACATACATACCTTACTTATTTAAAGGGCACTATCAGTGATTTGCTAAATCATAACAGCAAAATCATCAAAAAATCAGATTTTTGTGTTTGTAACCAGTACAGGATCCTAACATACCCTGCAAATGATAGGACCAGAACAACCAATAAGGACAAAAATTGGAACTTTTAGTGCCATTACTGTCCGTAACGGACACTTTCTACACACGTAATTGAATGATAATTCCTATCTGACCAAAGCCGTTTTAATCCTTTGTCTATAAATTTTTCAGTTGGAAAAGTAACCTCTTAGACTTCTACAGAAATTTCCTTCACTTTAAGCTATTTCTGCAAACTTAATAATTTTGACTTCTTTCGCGGATAAATCACTGATAGAGTTCGTAATGTGGATTGATGGTTTTCCTTCCCCATTCTGTAATGTAATTTAAAAACCTTATTGTAAATATGCTGTTAACGATTTTTAAAAGGTCTCTGACCCAAAGCGAACGGTGACAGAAAGTAACAATTAGTTATTCTAGCGGCACAATCGCAATATTTTTGATTAGTTCAACATCATATTTTCAGTAGATTCAAAGTCCATGCACTTATGTAGCAGGAGCATAAATTATGACTTTTATTAGATAATCAATGTGGAAAAAGAGAAATTGATTGAGGAAGTGTCATATGGATAACTTTATGACATACAAGCGATTGATTGGGGAGCCGATGTAATATTTCATAAAGCGGGTCAAAATCAAATGGTTTGTTGGCATATTATAAATTATGAATGTAGTTTTACATGCCTATGTGATGTTCTTTCACATCAACAGAAGGTATTACCATAAACCCATAGATGTGAAAAATCAAAATATCACCACATCAAATTAGAACCCTATCTCCCTTGAGTTATAACACACAGGGCGGAGCACCTCTGGCTAATATCTCTTTCACATTAAGGAATATGTCCAAGATTTTTTGTCAAGCTCAGTTTTAGACTTACATTCAAATATTATGTACATACCTCACCACAAATTCCCGAAAATAATACAATTTGATGTAAATTCACAAAATATAGCATGTTTAATTGTTGTCTATTTTTGACCATACGAAGAAAAAAACGGGCGGATTTTTTCGCCACGGCTTCAATTGATCAAAAGCGCCCATTTTGCTCTCATCCTCGTGACGTCAAAGATGACCAGGAAACATCGGGTTGACTCGAATTGGTTATTACTGAAACTGTATTGAGGATTAATGAAAGTAATAATAAAATTTGAAAATCGTTACAGAATGACATATTTTGTTTCATTTCGTCGTTGTTTTTAATTATTATTGAAGTGGCAAGACTGCGATATGATGGTCACAACGACTAAATTATGGATGGTCATCACTTTTTCGTCACCATTTGCCTGCGTTGTGGATTTGTCGGAATCGTTTTCGAGTAAGCTTTGGGCGGAAAATTAAAGGGGCAATACTCAACAAATGTGGAACAATATTCACCTTATTTGATTTATATACGGTTACTTCAGCTTTCCATCCAGACACTTTTCCAAAGATTCCGAAGCTACATCTTCCTCTAAAAATATGTATGCATTAAAAGAGCAGTTTCAGGCACGCTATCTATGGTTGTGAGGTTCTTAATTCAGCTCAGATCCGTGCTATCATGGGGTTAATGCAATATTAAAGGTTGGTGACCCTATCATTGGCCGATTTTATCATTATGATGTCTTCCCCTTCACAATGGAGAATCTCGCCGCCAAAATAATAGGACTACAATTTTGAGAAGTCATTCCAGCATTGGAATATGTGAGCAATAATAAGTATTACATGGGCCCATAGAAATGTCTATGTTTAATAATGTGGCCGGCCACATTGGAAAATTTTTGTTCATAACATCAAAGGAAAGCATTCCCGGGTCTGAAATTTCAATGAGGTAACGAAAAATATAACTTTTTTTGATACCAAAAAGTACACTTTTGAGGGAGGTAACCAGTGGGGATGAGTTTGTTGATTGGGTCACCCACCTTAACATCAACAGAGGTAGCTCAGAAGGTGTTTTGGAGTCAATCCCACAATGGCACCAGTTGGGGAAATTACCTCAATAGGGTCATGTGATCCCATTAAAAAGCCTATTCTTAAAATAAAAATTCCGGACTTTATAACCCTCATTTTCGCCCACAAGGCGTAGTACTTAGGGAATTTTTTTAGCATGATTATGAACAATGGCTTGTGGTTCTTAAAACTTTGGATGAACACTTTTTATCCCTAAGTACTGACATGTGTTTAGTTACAGTACAGTATAGGAACATTGCAATGCATAATGGGATTGATTCAAAAACACCCTCTGGGTATGCCTTAAACATCCACATATTACTTACTTTTAGGCCACATATTTAAATTGATTATAAAAGAAACCGGAATTTCAAGGTGAGTTGTTTGTATAGTTCTGGCAGTTACAGGGGAGAGCTAATAAGCACAATGCTTCAATAAACGACAATGAAAAGTTACACAAACATGATACGACTTCATGTCAGGTTCAGGTTTCCTTTGAGGGGCAGGCTACTGGTAATCCTGGTAACCAGTACTACTGTCCCAGGGCCGGTCTGTCGGCGGCTAAAACCCGTCACCCCATCGATTCTCCAAGGAAATCTGATTCGATTCTCTAAGGAATCTTGATGAGGAGTGTAGCTGGTTACCTCCTGGTAGAATGAAAAAGAAGATCTACCTACAAGGGCCGTCAGTGCTCTGGAGAGCTATTGTCAGCCATCCAGCACATGCTGCCTTGTATGGTGGGCCCGGTTGCCCAAAGGCTAGGCCACCGCGAAAACTGTGGAAATTGGCCGTCAGGAAGGGCATCCGGTCAATTATATTTGCTCCAATAAATCCTCACAAACAGTATTGCTGAGTGAGGTGTATCGGGCCACCCCTGTTAGCGGGGACAAAACCGGATTTTAAACTTTGGTATACTAAACCTAAACTAACAGCATGGTCCATGCAGCATGAAACCTAAATGAATCAATAATGATGAAGTTCACTGGGCAAACTACACTGATGTCATTTTGATAGCTGGTTTAAATCTTTCACCAAAGTCGCATGATGTGTATGGATTTCAATATGATTAACTAATCTTAAAGGTCCATGGCCCGATCGCTAATAGCATGTCCCCGAAGCCCCAAATTTTACCGGACGTGGTTTTCAACATTTTGGTATCAGAAGAAAGCTACTATTGTTTCTCATTTACCATGTGAAATCTTAGGGCAAAAAGGATATTGGTTTTGGAAATGTTATGAGCAAAAAATATGCCCCATTTTGGTTCGACCATATTAATTTTACACAGAAATCTTATGGGGCTTACAAAATCTTCTCCATGAATTGACGTTCTCCCATATGTAAAAATTGAAGTGTCCACTGCCTGAACAGGGGGGGAACAGACAAGTGGCAAATCTATTGGGAAGGGGAGAGAGGGAGAGAGATTTTTTTTTTTTTTTTTTAAACAAGTTTGAACTTTGAAGTCTCTATTGAAAAGCCCAATTCCAACAATTTGCCACTTGAATGTGTTTTCGAATATTCAGAAGCTTAATTTTAACATCACAGCAACTGGATACATCAAGGGAATAGAGTTGGTGTGGCCATCATTGATTGAGTTTTTCAAACTACCGAAATATTTTTTTCTTCCATTGTTTTACCCATTGAAGAAATCTTCAGAACTTACGTAACGATTTTTTATTTGAATGGTGTTTGAACTCAAAATAAAGCACAATTAAAGTGCAAGATGTGAAAAAGTCAAAAGATCACCAGCCATCAATAGAAAACCTATCGTACCTTGATTATCAACACGACGGAGCACACTAGACCAGATTATTTCATCTCCACTTAAAAAATATGTTGGATTAAAAGAGCAGTTAGTTTAGGCACTCAATCTATAGTTCGTGACGGTTTCATTAATTCAGCTAATGATCGTGCTATCATGGGGTTTACTGCAATATTAAAGGTGGGTTGACCCGATCATGGGCCGATTTATAATATGAAGTCTTCCCCTTCCATGGAAGAATATCGCCAAAAAATAGGCTCAAATTTGATGATAAGTGTTCCAGCAGTTTGGATTATTGGAGCAGCAATAATAAGTATTTAAATGCCCATAGAAATATCTATGTTTAATATGTGGCGGCCAGATTTGGAAACATTTTTGTTATAACATCAAAAGGAAGAATTTCCTGGGTATTCTTAAATTTAACTGGGGTATATAACGACAAAAATATAACTTTATTCTGTACCAAAAGTGTAAATTTTGATGGAGTGTAAAGTGAGGGATGAGGGTTCTTGATTGGGGTCACCACCTTAACATCAACAGAAGGGTATGCCTCAGAAGGTTGTTTGAGCAATCCACATGCCACCAGTTTTGGAAATGTCACCTCAATAGGGTCATGTGGATCCCATAAAAAGCCTTATTCTTAAACACATAAATTCCGGACTTAACCCCATTTTTAGCCCAAAGCGTTGTACTTAGGGAATTTTAGGCATGCTATGAAATATTTGTTGTTCTTAAACTTTAAACACCTTGTTAGCCCTAAGTACCGACATGGGTTTAGTACAGTACGTATAGGCAACATTGCAATTGCATCATGGGATATGATTCAAAACCACCACTTGGGTTGCCTTCCTTAAACATCCAAATATTACTTACTTTTGCACATATTAAATTGATTATAAATAGAAACCAGATTTCAAGTCGTTGAGTTGTTCATTAAAAGTCTGGCAGTTACAGGGGGAGAGCTAATAAGCTTACAATGCTTCAATCAAACGAACCGACTTGAAAAGTTAAAATAACGCATGTCAGCATCTGAATTATCACTAATAAAGAAGTCACCGGCAAACTCCAATTGGATTTCATTTTGCGTAAGCTGTTCAAAATCTTTCACCAAAGTCGCATGATTGTATGCATTTGCAATGATACCAGGCTTAAATTGCGCAAACCACACATTTTTTTGTATGCCTTAGGTCAATGGTTTTCGATGGTTTCTTGCGGTGGCAAAGTTCGACGATAAGGAATATTTTGTTGGTGCCAATTTGTCTCAGGGCGATCCAATTTTTTTTCTTTTTTTCTCTCTCAAAAATATAAAATTATGCAATTTTATGATGCCATATCAAAATCAGCATAAACAAGTATTTTAAAATGAGTACAAATAAGCTTAATTTAAGGCGAGTGGTTTTTTTTGATAGGCCAATGATTTCAGTAATATAACTATACAAAATAATAGCAAGGTTGAAAGGGTTAATACACAATGAATAGGAATGTGTATCCCTCTCAGGTATCCATCCTTAAAGTGGCAGGAGATTTGTTTGAGAACTAGGAATTTCTCAAAATTGCATCGTGATCAACTTGCTAGACACAATCCACCCGAGAATGGTGTCAAAGGGGTGTATTGGACAAACTAGTACAAAAGAAACGCAATCTTTGTGTGAACTTGCCCGCTATTCATGATCATCCTATTATAGAAATACTGTTGCTTTGATTTTCTTTGGTGCATGACAAGAAAAATAATAATTCATCTTCTTATTACAGAAAGATGGGCCGTATTGGGACCTATCCACTTTCAAGTGCGATCTATACATTGTAAGGCATCCAAATATGGCAAAAAAACCGGTTTCTAATTCTAAAAATTGTGAGGTGTTGTTTTTCTATCTGGAAGTCTCATGTTCTTTGGCCATTAGCTAAATTTCCAAGTGTGGGTATTTGAATTTGATTTTCGGCACCAAGTCATGGAATAGCCCAAGAAAGCATCGACAGGAAGCTTATTTCCAATGGGGTCCATTTTACCGAGACGGAATGGGGACAGCCAGGGGCCGGGTAATCACCATACTCTTTTGACAAGACTGTGATGTGGATGCACAGGTATGACGCTCTGTACATTGGACCGACGGTTAACGTCCCCTCCGACGGATGGGGTATTATATGGGTCATTTGCCCATGTCCAACTGAACCGTGGGGGGAGCAATTCCAATTTCAATATTCAATAGCTCTTGACAGATTAAATCAGAAGTTAGTACCGATAAATCACTGCAGGTGGTCCCGCCGGGAGTTGAAACGGGGACTCTAGCCCTCTAGCACCAAAGGCTAATACCCGAACCAGTTGGCCACAACGCTCTCTTCATTCCCTTGTCGTGTGGATATTAAAAAGACTGCAAGTCCAGGACAATGTCCATCTACTTTCTACACATAAGGAAAAACACACAACAATGTCTTCTTCTGAACATCATATCAGGGGCATAGCCAGGATTGTAATTTGACGGGAGGTTGAGCTGGTCCTCTTGATGCCCTAAATATGCACATTAGGTGATTTTGTGTCCAAAATTATTCTGGATTTTGCAATGATTTTGTCAAATTGACGGGGGCTAGCGCCCATGAGCCCTCTCCCTGGCTACGCCATCTGAATATTGCAATGTAACTTGATTCAAAGTAAAAAGGGGGACAACTGAAAAGAACGTTAATTGAAGTGTGCAATGCCACAACATAGCATGCCTTAATATGTTGATAATTGTGAATGCCTCAATGCAGTCAATTTCAATGGTTTCTTCCTGGAATTAATCTCTCCCTTTTGTGGGAGTTGCAGAGCTTACTTCTGATTCATGCTCACATTGGGTTAAACATTTCATATGAAGTCCTAAGGAATGCAAAGGAGGTATTCAATTGATTCCGTCATGCTTTGTATGATATGTGGGCAGAGGAGCTTGACGAATAAAATGGCAATTACCTCATTTGCATCCTTGGACTTCTATAAAGTGTTTACGCCAAGTTAGTGCCTGACTTGTGCAAATGTTCAGCTAGGGTAGAACCCACTATCTTGCTACAAAGAGTTCTCTTTTTCGTATGAATAATTAAACATTTAAATTTTAATTTCCTATCAGAACTGTTTATTTAAAACTTTGAATTACTTTTTATTACATTTTTTAAACCTGTCACAATTTCTATACTTACATACTAAATTGTTCAAAGGGTGTTTTTAGTATACTATTTAAACTTTGCTATACAGCAATAAATTTTTAAAAGCTTTAACCAGCGATATCATAAGCTTTGGATGTCGGTACAATATGTTAAAAAAATTAATAATACAATTTCATAATTGTGTACAACATACCCTTCTCTTAGTAAGTTAGATAACTGTATTATTTCTTATGCTATTTTATTAGATTAGAATATATTCAATATCCCCTATTAGGATTGGGTGAAAGTTGCAATTTGTGCGTAATTAAAGGGGGGATGGCCGATTTAAGAAGGAAGTTCTTCATCTTGATAGATTGGCCTTCACCCAAAACTCCATCTGTACAGTTCGCCGCCGAATATTTCATCCGGTTTTTCATGTGACATCTAAACGTGATTTTGTAAGCCCCATAGAGCACGTGTAAAATTAATATTGGTGACCAAATGGGGTACGTTTTCGCTCATAATTTCCCAAACCAAAATCCTGGCTCTAAGATTCACAGGGTAATGACAAAATAGTATCTTTCCTTCTGTTCCAAATGTTGACCACTTCCGGTAAAATCTCTGGGCTTCTGGGGCCGAGCTATTAGCGATCGGGCCATGCCTTTAATTCTGGTTGCTGTTCCTACAAATAGTTTAAACTGTCCAATGACTTTTATAAAGTATATTTTTAATATTTTTAGAAATCTTTAAAATATACTCCGGGTAATTTTAACCTTAAAATGTTTGCAAAGGCAAATCAATTTTCTTTTTGTGGTGTAAAAATTATGCACAATTTTTAACGCGTGGTATTTTCATTTTTACGACCGCTCCACCAGAGCATTTAAATTTTCATAAGCCTTTCCCTTGTGCAAAAATAAATGTTGCAAGTCCACAGCCACACACATTCTACACACCGGTAATTACCTATTAAAGAGACACTGGCACATTTTAAAAAATAGTGCACTCTCAAGATTTTTCAAAATTGCCATTTCGCATTGTTGTAAAGCATATTATTTCCCCATCCTTAAAGCTTTGCCCAAATCACATGGCCTGTATTGGTAAACAGAATGATTTTATATTTAAAACACTCTGGAGTGGTTTTATTCATTAGACAGTGGATCATGGCATCAAGAAACTACCCAACCCAGAATTGATTCCTATGCTATCCACCCTGTTTGACCGTGTGTTACACAGGCCCACAAATTGGCTCAATATGATCAGTTTGTAAAACTCACACCTTTAGGGAAATAATTAGTCATGAAATGGTATTGTGGGCTATTACAAAAGTTGCTTTGGTTTTATTTGAAATAGGGAAAAAATGTTGAAGTCATAATTTTGTTGTGGGGTGGTCCAGGGTACAACAACAAACAACAATTTTTATTTTAGGCCTAATGGTGGGTGTTTATCATGTAGTACAACCTTTAATAGTGTGCAAGGTCACCATGCTCCACAAGCAACATCTAGGAAATCCACCCACTATCAGGCGTGACAAACACCTGCTCATGTGGGTTAAATATAATACTAATTTTCACGTCCAACATGAATTTGCATGAATTTACTTCATATGTGATAGATCTAACCATTTCCCCTAATGTATATTCAAAATAAAATACTGCCAATTTCTGTAAGCTTACTCCATGATTTTTATAGAAGCATTGTAAGCTTTTGAATTGTTATAATTATGACAATACATTTGTTGATACCTGAAGATTTGTTTTGATACTAACTGACTATCTACGGAAGATAAGCTTAGCCCGTGTAAGGCAAGGTTCCCATATGTACCCGTTCGAAGTTCTACATGTAACAAATTCCTCTTTTTTATTTTGGATGCCCTTTAGGTTAGGGAATTTGTTAGTGTAAGGCTACAAATAAAAAACGAAGATGTTTCCCTGTACAATTTAAAGGTGGTACAATATGGAACCTCTTTTCCGCTGTTAATGGACAATCCTATATATCCGTCAAAGACACATCTCCTGTAATAAAATAACCCATCAATAAATTTATTTGGACTGATAACAAATTAAACTTATGTGATTTGTTAGAAAAAATACAAAATAACAACATGACTAGCTACTAAATATTGCCGAAGGAAAAAGAATTGTTCAAAACAAAAGTTGGAAACTCTTTAGCAAAATGCACTAGGGGTTTATTTGAGATAAGCAGATGTTTTTCATTTTGATGAAGTAAACATTTTGTCTAGCAGTGCCATAGGATACTGTGTAATAACAAAATTTTGATCTAAAGTTGATAACAATAACAAGAGGTGATTTCAAACACTTCAATTTGGGGCCTAACTATTTCACACAGTGATTAGGAGATCGGTGGCAAGCATTTTATTTATATGCAAAAAAAACCTGAAAGGGTTGAATCAAAACCATACCCACTGATAATACATGTACTTTCATGGCATTGTTAAAGCAAGATCATTTAAACCAAATAGTCATCTACTGAAGATCGTCAATAAATCATTGAACACTTTTTACACAGAATATACTTAAAGTACCTGGAAGCAAATTTTGGAACTTTCGTTCAGTACAATCACCCGAACTAATTAAAATTCCTGAGGGAGAAGACACAACAACCACAACAGGGAAATGAACCACACTGACAACACCAAAAAAACACAGGCAGTATTTTATTCTATAAGTCCACTTATACTTGTAATATTAAGGGAATGATAGATTGCATTAACTTCTATCCGCAGCTTGCAACTTCTGTGAGATAAACCTTTGAGCATACTTGTCAATTCACCAAACCGTTTCCTAATAGATACTACTCATGTTTACGTTTCCTTCGCATGTCATTCCCAGAGAAATCTTACAGCAATGGATACTAGCTAACCCATGGCTAATGGTTTTATATTGATTCTCTTTTAATTCACTGGGCAAATCCTTAAGGCATAATCAGTATCAAAAAACCAGAAAACTTCATTTATTAAAAAACCCTTTTTTTACACTTGTGAAGCTAGTAGAGTTAATTTAATTACTCTACCAGTCATCAAATTTAAAATGCCCTAATAAAGTTGAATTGAAAATGCCTTTATAAGAGTAAAATTGAAAGTGCCTAACAAGGGTAAAATTTGACCTCAGAATTTCCATAGCAGACCATTTTTGGCTATGTGCAAATTGAGTGGAGCTTCTATTTTGCCATTGTATGATATTTTCCTTTTTCTCCTTCCTTCTTTCTTACCAGCTAGTTTCATAGATAAAGTAACCATGTCCTGAAACCCGTTTTTTATTGGTTACTTTAAAACATATTTCTAAATAATTGAATTTATTTAAAAATCATAATTTTGTAAATCACTGAAAGTGCTATTACATTACGGGTGTCTCAGAAAGAACTTACCCGCCACAAAACTTGGCCATTTTGTGCTTACTTAATCATTCTTTTTCCTTGGTTTATCTTAATATTATGAAAATATGTACTTCTTTTGAACATATGGTGAAACAAAAATACCACTGTGAAAAAATAACCAAGCAATGACTATTTTTCCCTAAAATGATGCAAACGGCGGTACTTTGTCCACCGCTTGCAATAGCAGAAAAACTGTACATTGTAAATCGTATGGATTTGAGTACACGTAACTCCTCAGATTTATTAATTTTTTCACATGTAATGCCTAAAAGCATTGAAACACATACATAATTGTTCTTCAGAAGAAGTGACTAAAAATTCCTTCACCCGTCTCCTATCAAAATACACATATGAATTGGGTTTTTAATATTTTAAAGCGCACTTTCAAATATTGGGATTGGGCGTGACTCCTACGATGGCATATATTCTACTGAAATGCTCGTGAGTTAAGGACAATCCTTCATCGTGAATGGGTAAAAGTTTCCCTCAAAGTAGGGTTCCCAGTAAGATGGCAATAAGGGGAAACAGAGGGCAAATTCTGGAAACATGGCAAGACTCTAAAACAGGTTGCAAGGAGAGAAGATAGATCTCCAAAAGAACGGACACTGCAGCAGTCGTGAAATAATGCTGCAGTAAGTCGAGAACTGACCTCAATAAATTCGAGAACCAGCAATGAACTTGGAAGTGAGAGTATTACTGGCCCGGAGGGTCTAAATATTTTTTTTGGAGACATTGCTAATGGTTTCCTCTCTAATGCGAGCCCTGACAAAGTAGGTTTGCATCATTTTAAGGGAAGGGAAATAGTCATTGTTTGGTTATTTTTTCAACCGTTTTTTCTTGTTTTCACCAAATGTTAAAAAGAGTATTAATTTGTTATAATATAAAGCTAAAAAACAAGGATAAGAATGATTAAGTAAGTAAAAATGGCTGTTTCTCGGAGCGATAACGTTCTTTCTGAGGACACCCCTGACTAGAAATTCAGGAGGCCTGGGCAGTCCAATTCTAAGGCAAAAAAGTGTAAGAAATTTGACCCTAAACAGTCCTTGCAATTCGGGGCACATCGCATATGTTACACCAACAATTTCTAATTTCGTAAAAAAAAAATTCTGTATTTTGCAAACCTTTTAACTCTAAATAAGGCCCAGGGTTTCACTTAGTTTTTGTCTAATTTCTTTTCTAACGACAAAACTATTTGTGCCTGGCCTAGATCACAATAACAAAGTTCTTTGAGAGCATAAACTATGAGCCAAAAACGCCCCCTAATTCGTCAGGAGAAGTTCCAGTAACTCCATTCACCCAGTTATTAGAAAATGACACCCCTGGTTTTTGGGTAGATATATGATACCCAGAACACCAAAAAGGTCAATTCATAATCATTGTAAAACTAAAAGTAGCTGAACTGGTCCTTGTTGATGCAGGATGCCAAAGCTCATAGTGCTAGTTCTACGGCAGGTGTGGGTATGAAGCAGCATTTCCTGCATTGCGACATTTGTAAAGAGGATATGTGGTAACAGTTGGTAGACGTGCGTTATACAATTGTGGTGGTCTGGATTGTGCATCATCGTAATCAATTCACAAATCAATCATATTTAAAATCAACACCATATCACCCGTAGTTCCTACATATATCATTGGTTTGAAAAAGAACAAAGGCTGCTGTTTTTTTATGGAACGGTTAATCAATTCACTGCACAGTTTTTTGACCCAAGGATTGTAGAATAGCACTTTATTTGCTGTGGGAGCCAAGAATTGGAATTTTTATGTCATTGGTTTTACACGTAATCACAAAATACTCACAAATTATTAGGAAGGTATAATCAAGCATATTTTTTTTAATTTCAACTCTTTCAAGTTGGAGTGTCAACTCCGCAGGAAAGCTTATTTTTAAAAAAAATTGTAACAAATAACATCTGAAACGTAAAATTGTACTTAAAATATACCCAGATTGTGAATGTCGCATGGTGGGCTGCCATCATCAAATATTGCCAAAATCAGCTTTGTGGTTTGCCATCTTTACTTACTCTATTGATTAAATTTAGTTGTTTGTCACAGTGATATTAGAAAGTCCGTACACATCACTGGATTTTTCTTCTTTTCTTTTTGGTCATGCATGTGGCTATTATTTGTTGGTGTTTCAACTTCTGGGGTACTAAACTACTTGGGAGGGAGGAATAAAAACTTACTGGTGGATGCATCGTTTATTTTTATTAAAGGTGCCCCCACGCAACTATCATTATCTGCGTGTCACTTGCCAACATGCCTTATTTAAAATCATTTGAATCCATTATACCATTTAAAGTGCCACAGGCACATTTTCACAAATATGAAATTCCTTCACTTTGCTCTCACATAAAGTGTGGCCCTTGGAAGAATACATATACTTTTTACACTAACAAAAATACCATAGCACGAGCAGAATATGAGTTCTTGATTTTTTGTTGGACATTTTAACAAGACAAAGAGCTACTCATACTATCACAGACTTGCACTCATTGATATTAAAACCCCAAAGGCGTGTTGTTTTTCCTTTGTGTTAAACACCATTTCCGTTGTCTGCTGAAACTGACTCCGCTAATTTTAAATTATAAATTGTTCTGTTTCCCATACGAGCACTGATTTGGGGATCTTCAACTCATTCCAGGTTAGGGCTAATTATATATTTAAAAAGCTTTGCAACCATGCTAAAATTTCATGTGGAAAATCTTGAGGGTGCACTATTTTTTCAAATGTGCCAGTGACAACGCCCATCTTTAACATTAGCAGAGAATGTGTACTATTACATATAGCCCCATAGATTGCTGTCCGAAATATTTTCAGTTACCGTACACTAGCCGCATCGCATCCACACTGGATAGTGTCCGAACACAAATATTTTGCGATGAACTGAGAAAAATCCAGGCATTCCAAAGATACCAATATATTACGTTTGATGGAAAGTTTTCCATAACCTGACCCAGCTGACACCTCTTTTTCTGACACACTTATGAATTCAGACAACCTTCACAGAATAAAGCACAGGTTTATTCCCATTAGGTGTTTTCTCTGAATTCATAAGTGTGTCAGATGGGTCAGGTTTTGTTAAACCCCGTTTTTTAAAAACCTCTTGTTTTTGAATATGGAGATGGTGGGGGTCGACGCTTGCCGATTGTGTTGTACCTTTAGCATCCTCCTTGTGCTGGAGGAAATAACAATATTACCATGGTTAACCATTTCATCAATTTCCAGAGAAACAAGAACGACTTGTGGGTTTCCTTATGAAGGCAGCTTCAACTTCTAGTAGCAATAGCATTTTCTAAGGCAGTTAGAATTATTGATCAACACCATTTTATATTACATGTGCATTACGAGAATTTTCATCTTGCCGAACTAGGGAATCAGATTCCTGGCGAGTACAAGTCCGAACGGACATTTGTCAGAGCTCCCCATTGTCGTGATCACGTTCTATGTTAAATACCCTTTTCTGGAGATGGGGTTCAACAGAGCGAGCATGAAAAGCACTTATGTGGTTAATATTTCCCGTGGGAACACAAGGACTATCTTTTTTTATTGATTTCTTTGCTGTAATGATCTACTACACTCTTTGCTTGATACGATTGGGCTACGATGCACCAGGGGGATATCTCAAGAAGCCACGGGTTGGGTTAATTCCTCTCCTATATCCATATTTGCCATTCTTCTGATCCGATCACACCAGAGGACCAGCCTCAATTTAAACTTTTGTTACGGCCGTGTCTGTTGGTCTGTTGCCATTTCGCAATGTCACATTTTTGGGAGACTTTTTTATTTACCATAATACAATGGTGCTGTAATAACCGTCTGGTTGGGTATACAAAATCAGTCGCTAAAGAGGCACTATATATTTCAATATCACATTTTTCTTTAGGCGACAAAAGACTGTAGTCACGGCAACAAGAATTATGGTCTTCAACACTGGTGATTCTTAGCCAAAGGCAGTCATTGCAGCCTTTGTGTAAAACCATCAGTCAAAACAAAAACATGTTTAAAGGCTTGTTTGGACATCATTGAATTGTTATCAATACTGATTCTGAACATGTTCATAGCAATGTAAATTTTTTGACATTTTATTTTTTTTAAATTAGTGTTGGTCTTTTTTAGTATTTCTAGATTTTTACACGCCCGGTTGCCAGAACAACACTGTGGATTAGAAAAGAGTGGGTCCAAACAATCCAGAATACCTCTGTCGACACACTGAATGACAGAAGGGATAATAACTTGTATGCAAAATTAACCCCATAGAGAGGTACCCATTATGATAATCAAGCACGCGGTTAAGGACCATGGATGTAGTGGCTTATCTGACAAATTTATACTATTGTGAAAATCTAGTTCGCCTTATAGGTGTTATACTCTGCAAATGAAAAGCAGGTCGGACCAAAACTGCCATCCTGTGACTAGTAACAGATAAAACACCAGTAACTGGAGATAACCCCCACCCATCCAAACATTAAAGGGATTAGCCGCGATAATGCGAGAAGACAATCAAAAAAAGGTGGAAATGCATTTTTTACTTTTAAATCAGGATAAGTGTGTACAATTCCATATAAAATGTTTAATGTAGAAACAAACATAAGTAGTGAAAAAATTAAGTATTGAGGAAATTTGTCATGACAGTCTCTCGCAAATAAACATACAGCGGTGACGAAGTCTCAAAATCTGCACTAAAACTGTGATTGTGGGGTTTCCAGTAAAGAATAAACCCAAAGATCAACAAGGTTTGTGTTTGAAGATCAAACTGTATTGATCATGGGTCACAATATCACGCTGAAAAATCTGTGATCTTCACCGGGAAAGGCTTTTTTTATCTCCAGTCGGATTTGGATACGCATGTATAGAAATTATAAAAAGTACTTCTTGTCTGTAATACACGGATTTCAGCCAAAACCACTTGCAGGTGTGTTCGCATATCCATGCCGAAACAAAAAAGTATAAAAATATGAATTTTGAGATTTTTGCGAGGATGCGGATTAGCAAAATCGCTGCTAATCCCTTTGTAAACTTCACTTTGCATGAACCTACTTAAAATATGGATTCTAGCTCTTGCTGTAAACAGGGCCGTAAGCCAGGATTTATTTTTTGGGGGGCGGACTTCGAAAAGTGCACCTTTGGGAAAGGGACAAAAAAACATAGTGGCCATTCAAACACGACATCAGATTACTCCAGGCACGGACATCGATTCGGCCGACACAAATTTAAAAAAAGCAGGATTAATGCCTGTTGGTGAAGAACCTTTTAAGTAGCTAATTTACAAATTACGCAACATGCCTATACCATGTCACCTAGGAGCTCGTACGACGGGAGTAACCCAAATGAGAAATGGCCATCCTGGGAATGGAAACTACTTAGAGAAGAGCGGCGTTAAAAATAGACCTATGTTGTGAAAGCATTGCCAGATTACAATTATGCAAATGCCTCTACCATCGCTAGGGAGCTCGTACGACGGGAGCAACCCAAATGAGAGATGGCGTCCTGTGGAAGGAACTTACTTAGATGAAGAGCGGGTTAAAAAAACCTATGTGTTGCAATCATGGCTAGATGTAACACATTCAATGATTCAAAGCGAGTTCAAAAGATTGATCATACCATTTCTGAATGCCAGATGTGCAATACGACAAATGAAAATTATAAACTCACCATAAGAAACAAGACAAAATGTGGCTTTATTAATGATTAATGATTTTGTCTAGGAATTTCAACTTGAAGGAGTCTAGTAGTGTAAACTGCATTCGGTCTAATGGTGAATCAAGTGTAGCATACGTAGAAACATTTAATTTCATGTTAATCAATAACCTGTCTCACACTCAATGGATGACAGAATTAAGATTGGATCATTTTACATGAAGAAACAAAGCCGCGGTACCTTCACAAACAAATAGCAGATGATAAGACCAGTTAAAAAATAATTATTTAAAAATAAAACGTAAACTATTCAAATGGCAATGTGCTTGACAAATAAGTCAAATCCGAGTGAGTTTTTGAAAAGGGTTACCCGAACCCAAAATTGACATACCCAATCTTCACCAGATTTTTCTTTTGCTTGCCCTGGGGGGGGGGGGGGGGGGGGGGGTTGGGGGGGGGGGGGGTGGACACCATCAGCTCGATTTTGGGCATTGGGATTCCAAATGCTAATTTGGAGAACTTCTACGTGCATTTACTATGGCAGCTGCGGTCTCAGTGACATTATACAATCAGCTCTTAAACCCTTCGTAAAAAAATCTTAGTAATAAATTATTAATGTCAACGAAATCCGTCGAGGTTAGTGGATTGATCTCACTCAAAACAGTGCAATTTCCCAATAACGGTCATTAGATTTAATTTCGTGACCAGGTCTAGCTTAGTAAAGTCTGTGTGTAGCCGTTCGATAACGCGTAAAAGCGCCATCCTACTGTTAAGTCTTTGAATAAGATGCACTCAGGTTACGCCGGAAGTTGAGATCGTTATGTGTGCTGTTAGGTTGGCAGGTCCTACCCCCTGGCTTGCACACACTTAAAAAAAATAAGATTCTGGTGGTGATGGAGAAAACATGCTAAGAATAGTATTTTGGTGGCATAGCGATCTACTGAAGATAGTAAAAACATGAGGATGCCTGCTTTTCATATATAAAGGCCATCCACTGTTAGGGCTATTTCTGATTTTTATGTAGGAATAACGGATGAGGACAAAACGAATTTGTATATGGGCCATGGGAACACCCACGACTAGTCCACACATCAAATCGCCAAAATCGACGTATTAGAGTCTGTATTTGTGTAATCGTTGTGATCATTTGGGTTAGTTGGCTATATTGAATGAAGGCTTTGACCACTATAGTCTCTACAAAAAGGTGCATTCAACGTGACTGGGACACATTTCTTTATTGTAATGTGCTTATAATAACAAAAGCATGTACCGACTTAACTGTAGAACGAGCCATGATGCCCCAGATGAATGCGGCCAAGCTCAATCAATAAGGCCATCAGTATTTATCCTCATATACCAAATAGGTGGACATTTTTGGTAACAAGCTGATTTTTTTTCAGTATAGATGCTGGGACATGTGTACTATCCCTTACAAAAAGTCCCGCAAGTCCCCGGTGGGCATTTTCCAAAAGCCAAGATGTCGTCCAAATGGAGTTTTTAATATATTTTTATATATTTTTGGAACTATAAATGTAAGAACAAACAAACACATCCACACATAGTTTTTTTGAGTATGAGGAATCTAATTTAAAATATACGCAAGGATTTTCAACATACAAGTAATCAAAATTCAAAATGTAGGCCAAAATGGCCGCCATTTTTATATTTTCAAAAATGTGTTGAAGCCGCAAATGTTCATAAAAAAAAATTCAGACTATAAGTACTTACAGAGTTTATCCTGGCATCTAATAAACCATTAAAAATAATATTGTATAAGTATGGAACATAATGATATTCAAAGATTACAAGTAAATACAGTATAAGAATAGAAAGAATTCACATTTAATATTCAGAGTTTTCCATATTCTTCACACCTTAGACATAATTTGCCTTGCCTTTCACCAGCTTGCACCAATTAATGGGACTTATATACCCAGTCAAATACCAAACCTCAAAGGGGTCAAAAAAATAGAATAAAAAAAATGTCTCTGACTGACATAGATAATATATTTATTCACATAGGGTGGTTTGGATCAAAAATGGTCTCCTCTCGCAAAAAATGATTAAGGAATTTTCCAAGAAGTTTGGCCACCATCACCATGGCAACGTGTATCGTAGCAGCCAAAATAATCTATTTTTTTGGTTTCAAATTTTGGGAGCAATTTAATTAATTAAGGTGAAAATAATGAAAAAAACAAAGACCATTTTTGATAGGGTGAGTCCCTTTTAAGGGGACTTACATTACACCCAATCAAAAACGCTCGGTCACAGTTAAAGTTGCCTCTAAGCTGTTTTTTTCCTAAGGCCCAAAATATAGAACACCGTTCGAATCCACCTCGCCACTGCCGTGGCTTGGGATCCGCACCAATTTGGCATGCCCAACTTTCAATCCAACAATCACGTTGCGTAGTATTACCACATCGATACGTCTTCCGTAATAGAGGTTTGGAGCAGTCTTAATAGACAGGCCCATACACAGGGGGAACGCAAATTCCACCAACGGGGCAAAAGGTGCCCCTCTTTGCTGATGATGTAATAAAAAGGTCCAAAATTTAGAAAATTTTGACAAGACAGACCAGTTTTTTCCACAGATATTCAAAAAGGGAGCATTTTGTGGGTTAGGTCCATTTTTAAAAAAAAAAAAAATCCCCCCCCCCCCCGAATTAAAAAACACCTGCGTCAGCCTGTTCTAGATCTAACTGCTGGGTAAATAATTTGGCGTCTGGGCTGCGTCAGATCTTCCCTGATGTCGGGCTTGTGGGGTTCATGATTTGCTCTCCGAGACGAGTTCTTTCGGCTTGGAGACAATCGTGTGGGCAGTGCATGTGGAGGGCGCCGCCCTTCCGGGGCGGTTCCCTGTCTTTTTTCAACATTTGCGTTCAGATGTGGCTAAAGGAGCTTGTTTCGCAGTGCCTCACGATAGATACCAGACGATACGGCACTTGGAATGCCTGCTGGTTCTTATGGGGCCTGAAGGCAGTGTTTTGCAGAGGGACTTGGCCACTCTGGGTGCAATTCTTCATCCACCGATGGCGCTATGAAAACTCGGCAGGCTAACGAACCTTCACTCTGTTTTTCCCTTACAGTCGGTGCGCAAAAAGAGATGGAGATGGGCTGTCACATGGCCGCACCGGGTCGGCCTGGCGTCACGATGGACCGCAGCCTTACTATCAATCAACACACCAAGGCAGCCGCTGCCAAGACGGAGCGGCCTTCATGTCGCTCTCTCCCTCAGGGGGGGCCATCGCAGGGCTGGGTGGGGTTCGTCTTTCGGTGCTTTGCATACACCAGCTTTTTGCTTTGGCCATATCGTTTGCAGTCTGCTGCAACTGTTGGCGTCACGGGTGTGCACCTCGCACGGGATTGATAGCCGGTTCTGAATAAAATGTATTAAGACATTGTTAGTGGTTGCCTTTTGTCAACGCCTGTCGAATACCTTCCAGTTCGCTTTGGCATAGATAGTATAAAAAAAAAAACACCTTGGGAGGACTTCCATTTGATCAAGACTCGCCAAGGAGGTGATGAACCTGGTGTGGCCTAGTCCCACAACCTCTTCAGGGATCTAGAGAGTTCCACGGAATGCTCGCTGCCCAGTCAATGATGCCTAGTCGCGTGTTACTCTACTGGAATCCGATAACAGATGATCTCGGCGGTGGTTGTCCACTACCTTGGACCCTAAAGCAGTTTTGGACAGCCAATCTTGTAAGCCCGGGGCTGTGACAGCGTGGGAGGGCATGGGTCCACTTCGGCAGACTTACATCTGGCGTTGGCCATACAAAGCGCTTCCATCACGCCGATCGGTGTGGAGCTTTCACCGGTCCGGGCTGCGATTGTGGAGAGACTGTGAGGTCCCCCCCTAAGGAGTCCCGGCCCTGATCAACTTGTTTCTTTGAGCTTTCATGACCGTTCTCTTCACAATTGAAATCTTACACAAGTGCTGACTTCATCTCCACTCTCTTATTTCATTTTCAGTTTACCACTACTTTGAATTTGTTTCAACACACATTTTCAGACATAAGGGAAATCTACATCACATCCCTCGGTAATGGTTGAAAACAGTCCACACCTATTATGACAGATGATGACTTTTAGAAGTTTGTAATAGCTGGAGTAATTTGTACGAAACAATGTTTTGCCTCTTTAGCTAGTTAAATTTAGTCTGGGTAGTTAGGAAGTACCAACCAAATCGATTATCCTTGTGGCCTAATTTATTTATCTAAAATGAACCATTTTCATACTTTCATATCCATATACGGATTCGAAAGGCAAAAATTTGGGGCGCCATTTTGGATTTTGGATACAATGCAAAGGTTTTAAATCATCTTTATGTGGTTTTGAATATGTAATCCTTATACCTCACAACATATGTGTTGGATACCTACTTTTGTTGCTAGCTGGTATGGTTTTTTGGAAATTATGAACAAAATACAAAATGGCGCCCATTTTTTGGACGCCATCTTGGATTTTTGAAGAATGCCACGGGGATTTTCGTTCGTCCGGGGACTTTTTATCAGTGATTCTACACATATCCTGAACCTATCCTGAAAAAATCAGCTTGTTAACCAAAAATGTCCAGGTCAAATTAATACTATTGGCCTAATATAGGCAAAACCACCCAAATACAACAAGAAATTACAGCAAACAGAGTGCAACCCACAACCAATTAGTGTGTTTTGATGTGGGGTCGTTCATGGGTGTTCCATGACCACATACGAACGCCCTCATCCTTATCACCTGGTATTCCTACAGAAAAAAATCATAAACAACTCTTACATTGAGTTGATCCTTTAGCTCCAATCTTGGAATAAGAAAATATTCCTTGACAGCACATAAAAATTTCAGAGTTTTTTCATCAAGATGTCGCTTTACTTGTTAAACCAATGGCGAAGTCTAAAATTGGGATTTCTTGGCCGCCTCCACCTGGATTGCACCTCCAGATATGACTATAACAGTTTACATTGTATCTCCCTAAGACGCAAATGAAAAATAATTTTTTGCAATGAATATTAGCTCGAAAAAATCAACCCACATAAATCTGGATTAAGAAGTTGCAGGTATAATATTCAATGGTGGGTGGGCCTTGTGTAACTAAAACAACTACGATTTGCACAAATATTTTTATGAAAGTTACCACTTTTTGTTAATTTATTTTTAATTATTAGTTAAGGCCTACTGCAAAATTTTTTTGCTTGTTTCTGTAATGGAAAATGGAATAAATTTTGTTGCATAATGCATTTTTTTTAATTCTTGCATATCCTACAACAAAACTATTGGGTTTTCATGAACAAAGAGTAGAGTACGGTCATTTTTGAGCCGTGTGTTTGGCACAAAATAGTAATATTTTATTCAACAGACCCTGTCCTTTACACATATATCCCGAGACTGCAAATTGAAATCAGTACAATTGATAACTACTAGGCAATAATGATATCAAATGTATCTTTCCTCTTCTGGATTTAAATGGAACATGCACTATATTTGTAGCATGCGATGTAGGTTTTTACAACCATATAATATTTTATCTGCTTAGTTACGTTCTATGTTTTTTCATCAAGCACACAGGCCTAGAATTACTGATTTAATTGGTTAAATATTGTTATTTAGGACCAAAAGAAAGCTGTCTCAAAAGAACATTGAACAAAAAAGCCAAGCAAACAGTGCGTAACCACGGGGGGGCAGGGGGGCACGAGAGCCCCCAAACAAAACCCTTGCCCCCCCTTTCCCCGCCCCCCCCATGAACAGTGACCTTTTTTACATTGTCATGGAGAAGGACCCAAATTTGCCCCCCTCAAAAAAGTCTTGGCCCGCCTTCAGGCCCCCCCAATTTGTATGCTCTGTTACTCCGACTGAAAGCAAATATTAACAATTTCACATCACCCCTATGGACGTAAATGTACGTCCTAGGTAGGGCAGTGACTCCACCTGAGGACGTAAATATATGCCCTGAAACACTAAAAGTTCTTTAACCTATCAGTACAAACACACAGGTCTTTGCAGCTATAGTTGGCACAAAAGTTCTTGGCACTGTTCTTTTGATCAGTATTTGTGTCAAAGTCTTATAATTTTTTTGAAAGTTTTTCAAGATTTACAATTTGCTGCCTAAGTCTTGCTCTCATTTAAAGGTGCAACAAAGATTTTGAGTCCATCCAATATTGTGTCCTAATAGTAATTTCATATGAATTGCATTTCTCATAGCTTTGTCCTTACCTTGTATATTGGCTACCGAAATTTCTTAAAAGAGAGAAAAAAAGGTGATTTCGATTTGCTTAATTTCAATATAAAACATGGAATTTCGTATTTGCTCCTATCAAATATTTTAGAATTTTTTAATAATTGTTTGTACGCAATACCATTCTCAGATTAATCCTTCCAAATGGGGATATTTTTTTGATGGAAAGCGTTACATCAGAAAACAAAATTCAGTACTTTTCGATTTTTTTAAGGGACACCTGATATGTGAATCACTCTTGTGTGCACCTCAGTCATTTTTTTTCCAAATTGCTAGGTTAGGTCATATTAACACGCCTTATATTCCCTGTTTGTGAAAACAGCATTAAGCATTTTAAAGCAGTTTGTAGATGCCTTTAGACTGTTTCTAGACCTAAAAAATTTGGATCCCGACTTTAATTTAGTACAAAGCATAGGAAATCATATTTCTTGACTAATATGACGTGTTAAGCTTAGCCTCTCACAGGGGTCTTTATCATTTCCAATCCAACCAGGGCAAATAAATGGACTTTGAGGAAAAATAGGGGGCACGATTTAATAAAAGAATCTTTGATAGTAACTTTAATACCTTGCTGTCAAAAACATGTAAAAATGGCTGAACTAGAATGCCCAAAAGATGCCAAACCCCCCTAAAGTTTGCACTTAATAAGTTCAATGAGCTTGCATTGTACTGCGACACTAACACATGGACCAAAATCATAATTGCAAGTAGGCTTACTCAGTCGGACACCCTCTTTGCGTAAAGTCAATACCAAAGAATTCTTGTGTTTTTCTTAAAGCGTATGGTGCCGCTAGCTCATTGCTCAGAGTTACAAATGTGACAAACTTGTGTCACTTAGCATACTGCGTACACACTTCCACAACATGGCCCAAGGCATGGCGTCCCGTATTCCAGAATCTTGCTTAGCTAAACGCGATTTTATCTTAAAATCGCCCTAATTATAATTTTGGTTTAAGCAAATGCGTTTAAATATTTTTAAACCATTTGCTTACGGCCCGTTTCATTCACAGAAATTGCCAACTTTTTGTCAACCTGGGGGCATTTTTTCAAACTTAGTGACAAGCTTTTGTTATATTTTTCAAATGTGTGTAAGACTAAATTTTAGGAATAGAAGCACACCTTAATCTTTTCTCCTTTATTACTTTTTTAATCAGAAAGTTTGGAATTGACCCATGTTCTGTCAAATGCAATATTTTTTTATGGAAATTTAGCTTATTGCCAAAGAAATTACACTTGTCCCTTATTATAAATGTAAAGTATGTACCTTCAGGGCAATTCCAACTGGAAATATGAAACTTGATGCTGAATTTAACAATTATTATGACATTTTTTTTTTAAATTTGAAAATCAAAAAACTAACAAGCAGAGTGATTTTCATTGATTGATTATTTGTATTTTGGAGAATATTTGTACCAAATGCAAGCACTCTTGCCCATTGAGTTAGCAGATAATTGCTTTTATGTCCAAAGTGCTGACGTGACATGTGAACAGAATTTCGACTTAAAATCTTAACTTTTTGACATTAATTAATAACAAAAAAAATGTTATGCTCTATGAAAGATGGACACTAGATAACTGTACCTAGTGAATGCTGTTTCATCCTAATGACTCTTCCAAGATTCCAAAACCTGTTAAATTTGCAAGGTTGCTTGATTGAAGTGGGTGGACGTGACAAATTGCAAATGTGACAGGGCAGTTTTTTGAAAATTGGGCAAAGCTGAGCTGAGCACACATCAAAGTAAGTTTAGTTCACAAAACCATGCAATAACTTGGAAACTTACTATAAATTCAAAGTTGCGGACCTCCTCATTTTTAAGATATGCAACTCATGTGTGTGGACGTGACAAAATGTGTTGGACGGGACTGGTGTGAACGGAAAAGGCAAATTTAATGTTGATGGAGCCAAGCATTTTTAACAGTGGTTGTCAAAACCTTTTAGTACCATTACTAGTACAGTTGAAAGTTGCTCTCAGAGAATAGTAACACCAAAAATAGAGCTTGCTTCATAAAGACAACAGGGCTATTGCAACAGGTGACGTGACAAAAGTGTGACCGGAAAATTGTGGACAACATTTCGATTAACCATATCTTAATTAATTCTAGGACCAGTCATAATTTAAGTGGCTTATCATGAGGATAGTTTTGTAAAAACGATACAATAAATGCTAAGTACAGATATCCACCACAGGAGCCGGCGGTGATAAGTGAATAAAATGGTATTCATTGTTGAAACGGGAAACCAAATGTCCGTCCAACACTCAATTGATGCTTCCTATAAGTTTTTGAGCATCTCGCTACACTTTATGTCACTGGTAAAAAGTGTCATAGTTGCCAACAGAATGCAAAAGTTAACAATTGACAGGCTCGACATAGCTAAAATGGCAGCTGAAACAAAAGCATCCCCGTATTGCATGTATTTTGGTTGATCCCCTATTGGTGAAATTTTGGATCATTGGTGGGCTGTCTCCGAAATAAAGCACAAATAAGTTGGTTTAGTTATGGGAGGTAGGTCTAGAGCGATAGTAAGTAAAAACACCATAAAGTGACTCTTGTATCATTCACCTTCCATAAAAAAATATCATAAGAGTAAAGTGATAATACTCAAAAAGTTAAGCCATTACGGATGAAACGGGCCTTACTTAAACAGAAGCTTTTTTAAACATGAGTAAGATCGTCGTTATTAAAGACGCTAACCTGGTGTATGAAAAGGTCCTATGGTGTTTGATTGTGATGCGCACAAAGTGTATTGCTTTCCGTAGCGTTGAAGGTGCTACACCAAGCCTGGGCGAGAATGATATGCACCATGGCTGTTGTCAATTGGACATTGCAATGAGCCATGCACTTGGCGAAAACACACCCTAAAACATTTTCTTAAACTAGCCCCGTACCTAGTTCAAATTCAATGCATTTTGGAGGAGTTAAATGACGTTTAACTTAAAATCCTTTCTGGAATTAACGTTTTACTAGCTAAATGTTTATCGCACCATGAAAACGACGTTTAGATTAAATCGTGCTAAATACCTTTTTGGAATATGGGCGGCATGTTATTTCCATGTCAAAATGGATTGATAACAAATCAACAGCACTAAGCCAAAGAGATGGAGAGTTGAACTGGTAGAAATAAAGGGACAGATTTTAAATGGAATAGCCCGATGGATTACTTCATATAAAATATCCCCCCCCCTCGTGGAAGATCTGTTTTTGTCAATGTTGTTGGAATTTACAAATAGATTGGCCTTTGCTTACCTGTGCTCATGATGGTTACCTCACACATTATTGACCATTCTTAATTACTACTTCACCAAAACATCTAGGGTAGGATCATATCATCAGCAAAGTCACAGGGAAAGATCCATGTGCTTCCAAGTGATTGAGTCGGGAGATAAAAACAACACCTGGATGCTTTGGGGTCAATCCAAATGGACATCTCTAAGCTATCTACTGAAGATAAACTAAATCAATGCAAAACCTTTCATGAGGGGGCCGATATTGTAGATTGTTAAGATACAAGTCTGTAGCTATGGCAAAGATGTAGCTTAATTGGTCCATGGATTCTGCATGATAGTTGGTCATTGGGCTTTGATAGGTAAAGGCATAAGATGGGGTAAATTACTTTTTTTTAACCTCCTGAGGTTTACTTACTGGTTTGATAAATCAGTTATGAGATTATATTAGCCAATCAGTGATACATTAAGAAAAGGGCAAATGTAAGATATTAGGTGGTCCATTTTGATTGGTTTCTCATGTAACGAGCCAATCATAGATACTGGGAGAAAAGTGGCATCTCTTGTACAAGACATCACATGACTCTGCCCGCTTGCAGATTTTTTGTTACTTTGTTGTTTCTTCTTTCTTTATTTTTTACCATGTTACCCTGCTTCCTATAACTCCGAAAAAAATAAGATGAAAAACAACGACTTTACATCACAATAATTTTTATAAATAGCTTCGTTGTAGTTTTTTTTCATATTTTAACTGATAGCAAAATACACCCTAAATCAGATCATGGCCTACAGTGCAGTGTAGAGTGATTAGTGCAGGTAACAGATATAGTATGATCCCCATGCTTTTTAATAAGAGTCTGCGACTTTTTACATGCTCAAGAAACTTTGGGGAATTCATCTGGCACACAGGACCCCTCTTTTACACACTCTCCAAACACAAGACACTGAAAACCCTACCAGGGAGTCTATAATAAGGAGAGGAACTCACCCCTGTTAATAGATGGGACATGCCCTTTCTATGCTGTTGTGTTGTTGTCCGCCATCGAGGGGCTAAGGGGGAAACCAATGTAAATCCATAATAAATTATTAAAATCATATAACCGTCGGTTCCCAAAAGAAACTGGCACATTTTCATGGAAATGAATAAAATGTCACTTCAATTATTTCCCCCAGTCTCAGTGACCAATAGATACACTAGACTTAAGAAAACAATGGAGCTTAAGATTTTCAATTCCGACCATTATGTGGTATAGAAAAAACACTTCAGAATCCCTCTTCTCTGGAGTGAAGGACACATTGTTTTTATGTCTCGAGGTTGAAGAGATTCAGGTGTACCGATTTAGACGAAGTATTTTAATGACGTAAACACAACATGAACTTATCCTCATTCACATATAAGTAATCTGAGCTCTATAGGACATGTTCAATTGTTAACTTTGACCATAGTTTTCATCATTATTCGAAAAGGAAGAAGACAAACAAACAATCATGACAGAATTGCTGGGTAGCTTGACCTAAAAAACTTTGTGCAGAATTAACCGAACTTATGCGTAACTACATTTTATTCAATTTAACGCGTTTTCAGATTAAACCTTAGGGGTCAACGACCTATATTTATAATGTAAAAATGGTTAGTTATTGTGAAAGAGGACGGGTATTTTGTTATTCAACACGAATCGTGTAGGTGATAAACACCTGACTCTAACAATGGCTCCGCATACCGGGCCCATTGTGTAATATTTTTAGTTAATGGTTTGCTGAAGTATATACACATCCACTGGTCAATGATATTGAGGAAGAGACATTGAGGTGATTTTATTCATTTCAGAAAATGTGCAAGTTTTTATATGCGCGGAAGAGAACAGTCAGTATATGATTTAATAAGGTATTATGAAAGTACACTTGGTTTTCCTTCGCCCCCGATGGGGAACAAAAGTTGTTATATAGTTGGTTGTTTTGTCTACGCCCCAATAGTCTATTTGGGTGGGCCTCGGTCTGGCTATCCCTCAAATTTGAGGGCAGTATTCAAATATTGATGGACTTGGTGGGTGAGGACCCTGGATAGAGTGCTCCAAATTGGAATATTTAGTTCAATGACCGCTTTAAGAGATAAAATATAAATAAGCTGGAAGCTATGTTTTTGTAAAGTATGATTTCTCCGGTTTTTTTCCGTTTTTAAGATGATGAACTCGCGATTTGTAGGATATAACTTGCCTTATGTGTTACCATCACGAGCAATCTTGTAGGACTTTCACTAGTCTAATTACATCATTATCACAACATGCTATCCCCACACTGCATGGGGGCGTTATAACAGCGGTTCCTTGGCTTTGTAGAAGCTAACTTCTTATAGTTTACAGGCCTGACCCTACACACTGAGTGGGAGGATTGAGGAGAAATTCCAGATCATACTGCATATTGATCGGGTGATTAGGCCAAAAAAAAAAAATGGTTTGTCTCAAGGCTGACGCGCGCGTTTGTAAATGCGCCGACCGAAATTGAAAAAAAGTTATGCGAACTTCTTTTTTTATTTTTTTTTCAAAAAAAAAAAAAGTCAATGAACTCGAATTTTGTTGCAAACTGTGAAATGGTGAAAATGCCGAATTCCGGCAATCTGCAGACTTCGGGCGGTGAACTGACTATTTGTACGTTGACGTGAGTGCATAGACGATACTTACTGGGCACCAGCGTGCGAAGTGGTGAAAAAAACACTCCACCACCCAATAAATGGCAAGATACTTACGGTAAAGTGTGCAGGCTCGAAACGGGTGAAAACTGGAACGAAAGTGGCTTGTTTTTAATAGCGTCGCTTATCGCAAAACCAAATTGCTGACCCCCATGCATTAAATAACATATTCCCAGTTTTATCGAGGTGCAACATTGATATATGATTCCTGGCAAAATCTTGCCGCTTCACTTCAAAATCGCGCATTCAACACATGTATATTTACGTGTCTAAAATTTTCCAAGCGGCACTTTATTTCCCGGTGTGCGGGGTCATAGGTCAAATGGTCAACGTCCCGTATATACATTTGTGCTTCGGAAAGGAACGAGGATAGAAGTATTCTGCCAACGTTAAAGTTGAATCTGCAACAATAAACAACTGGATCCTCCACAAAACTGATACGAACAAAAACTCTTAAAGGATTTTAGTGCAATGGAAATCTTGTTGGGGGAAATCCATGGTGGGTCTGAGGCAGGAAATCGCTGATGTTGATACTGCCATGACTGCAGAATCGATACCATGGTGGAGGTACAAGCACGGGTTGAAAGTGGGCGATCAGGGGTGCATGCACATTGATATTTATTGCCGGGATCACAAGAGTTGAAAATTAAAAAACAAAAAAAAAATACGCATACGCATAATTTTTCAAGCCACTGCATCAGCTTTGAGACAGACAAAACTATTTTTTTTTTTGGCCTCGCATTCCAAACTTACAAGTCGAGTGTTACAAAGAGATCCAACTCTCACAGGACTCAAACCAGGGCGCCACTCACTTTACATTCCCAACAGGACCACTCAGTCACATTTGCCAGGGCAAGCTGGAACAACTATATCTGGATGTGTGTATCTATGCCACACAAAATTGACTTACATAGCAGAGTGTTGATACAAAATATAAGATATCGTTTAACAGGTCAATATTGCATAGCATCCATTTACTATTCCATCATTCAACTTGCCATATAATACAGTACCTTTTTACTCGTCCAATGAGTATGCATCAAATCATTGCGCAGGACTGAATTGGAAAGAGACCACGTTAGCGAGTCACTAAGCTATACTTTAATATACTCCTCATGTCATTGCATCATTAAGGAACTAATCACAAGTGTTGTAAATGTGAGCTGTCTAGTTGAACACCAGTTATCCTCACTGCATGACAGATTCAAGGGGTTTTCATGTCTTTTGACACCGTTCTTCGCATTTGGATTCAATACACCCTGACTAGAAGCGTGTTTATGCAGGACTTAGGTGTTATTACTGTATATCGGTGTGTTCTGATTGTGTGAGACTACATAAATGAAGCTATTTATGGTCGGAAAAGACGATACAAAGGTGAACAGCAAAAGTTTGCCAAATATGTTCCTACCAGAGACATTTTACATTCCGTCAAAATCCAACCAAGATTTTTTCTACTATACTCACACTGACTAAAAAATTAAATTTCTTAGCAGAATGTTTGATACAAAATATAAGGTATCATTTAACATGTCAAATATTGCCTAAACACCCATTTTACTATACTATTCCACGAGTTATGTAGGTGAATGGGAGAAGCTTTCAATATATAGCTGTTTTTAAAAAAAAAAGAATATTCCCTCTATTTTTTTTAAACATATTGAAAGTATCTTCAACATGCCAAACTAATACAGTAACGTTTTACTCTTCCAAAAGGAGTTTATGCATCAAATCACTTGCACAGACTTGAATTGAAGTACATGGTAGGACTCCTCATTCTATCCTTTAATTATATTCTAGGTCATTGGATAACTTCAGGACTAAGTCACAAGTTTTGCTGATAAATTGTGTAAGCCCGTTAGTTGATTTGAAACCCCAGTATCATCATGCATGACAGATCAAGGGGTTTTCCCCGGGTTTTAATGTCTTTTTGACACTGTTCTTCGCATTAGTAGATTCAATACACCCTGAAGAGAAGGTGTTTCGAGGACTTGGGTACATTACTGGATATCGGTTGGTTATTGCATTGTGTGCGATACTAAAATGAAGCTATTTAAGGTTGGAAAAAGATGATACAAAGGTGAACAGCAAAAGTTTGCCAAATGTGTTCCTACCAGATGACCCCTTTTACAATCCATGTCAAAATCCAGCCAATATTTTTATTCTATGCTCACCACTGACTACGAAAATTGAATTCGCTTAGCAGAATGTTTGATTACAAAATATAGGTATCATTTAAAATGTCAAACTATTGCATAGCACCCAATACTCATTCTATTTCCCACTGAGTTTGCAGTTGGATGGGGAAAGCTTTCAATTATATAGTGTTTAAAAAAAAAGAGATTTACACTCTATGTTTCCTTTACAACTATGTAGTTTTTCAACAGGCCAAACTAATACAGTAGTAGCATTTTACTCTTCCAACTGAGTTATGCATCAAATCACTTGCACAGACTGAATTGAAGTACATGGTATGACTCCTCATCTATCCTTTAATATAATCTAATGTCATGGATCACTTCAGGACTAATCACAAGTGTTGTCTAAAATGGTAGCCGTCTAGTGGAAACCCCAGTATCAATCACTGCATGGACAGATTCAAGGGGTTTTCCCCGGGTTTCTGTCTTTTGACACGTTCTCGCATAGTAGATTCAATTACACCCTGACTAGAAGTGTGTTTACGCAGGATTGGGCGTCATTACTGTATATCGGTGGTTATTGCTTGTGTGCGATACATATAAATGATGAAGCTCTTTAATGTTGGAAAAGATGATACAAAGGGAACAGCAAAAGTTTGCCAAAATGTTTCCTACCATATGACCTTTTACAATTCACATGTCACACATCCAGCCAATATTTTTATCTAGTCTCCCCACTGACTACGGAAAGTGAATTCCTCTTACAGATTGTTTGATACAACATATAAGCTATCCTTTAATTTAACAATTTAACATGTCGAACGATGCATAGCCCCCTTTACTTACTATTACTATTCCACTGAGTTATGCAGGTGCAGTTGGATGGGGAAGAAGCTTGCAATATTATAGCGTTTTTAAATAAAAAAAGATATTTACACTCTATGTTTCTCTACAATCATTGAAGTTTCATTCAACATGCCAAACTAATACAGTAGCTTTACTCTTCCAACTGAGTTAGAATCAAATCACTTGCACAGATGATTGAAGTACATGGTATGACTCCTCATCTATCCTTTAATATACTCCTCATGTCATTGGATCACTTCAGGAACTAATTCAAAGTGTTGTCTAAATGTTACTGTCTAGTTGAACCCAGTTATCACTCCTGCATGACAATTTAAGGGGGGTTTCATGTCTTTTGACACCGTTCTTTGCCCAAACAAAATTAATGATTCAATACACCCTGAACTAGAAGCGTGTTTATGGCAGGACTTAGACCGTCCTTACTGTATACCGTGGTTACTGCATTGTGTGGCGATACTATAAATGAAATCTATTATGGTTGAAAAGATGATACACAGGTGAACAGCAAAAGTTTGCCAAATATGTTCCTACCAGATGACTTTTACAAATTCATATGTCAAATCCAGAGCCATATTTTTTATTCTATGCTCACCACTGACTACGGAAATTGATTCTCTTAACAGATTGTTTGATACAAATAAGGTATCCTTTATTTAACATGTCGAACTATTGCATAGCACCCATTTACTATTACTATTCCCTGAAGTTTTATGCAGTTGGATGGGGAAGAAGCTTTCAATAATAGCTGTTTTTTTTTTAAAGAATATTTACCCTCTTGTTCTACACATGTGAAGTTCATTCACATGCAAACTATAACGTCTCGGTTTTTTTTATTCCATACTTATATCAACTTTCTCCGGAGTTTTTACCTCTTAATGGCAAATAACTTTCCACTAAATGGTGTCCATGTGCCCAACACTATTAGAATTGACTGTGGGATTGGCTTATTTAAAGAATAAAGGTATGATTTTTTTTTAATTGGGGCTCTATCTGCATCAAATCAAATCCGGTGATATACCATTTTTTTAAGTGGCGGCCAAGTTCTTCTGAGAGTAGCTCTGCCTTCTTCAAGTCAAAATAACTAATAATGAACCAGGCCACTTTTTACCAATGATGCCTCTGAAAAGAGCCATGCAAACTATTATGATTGCCTTTGTCTACAGTAAGTAAGGCAGACCACCCCTTGCCTGCTGAAAGATTATTCAGTAAACACTAAGCTGCAAATGGTTCTAAAAAGACCCACTCCAAATTATTTCAAACACTTAAGTTTTTATTATGCCTAAAGTTTGTTTTGTTTTGTTTTGGCATTCTGTTAAGTTGATCCCAGCAACCAGTAGCCCTGCAAGTATTTGAGTTGAGGCAGACAGTGTGGAATGTGATTTCTAGATAGTGAATTTTTCTTTGAATTTGCATGAAAGCCTGCGACGTGTAAATCATATTCCAAATTTAGGCACCTCAAATGTCAATGAACTTGTCATTTTTTTTAAATAAATTAAAAGATTGAAATGGTTAAAGTCAAGATACCGCCTCCTTCATAAAATAGAATAAAATTTATCATTTTTAAATGGTTTATGTTTGACAAAACCTGACAGAAACCTTTGCATACACATGCATGATGTGTGAGACTATTTTACATCAAATGCGCCATGAAGCGATTTACAATGTACTTGCTTCCTGTTCAGATAACATCAACAGGTAGTCATACGGTGGCATTGACTTTTTATAGCTGAGAGAAGTAGGCGACTATCTCACTGCGTGTTTTTGATAGTAATGCACTTATTTTAGAACAATTTTAAGTAGTGGCAACATGAAGAACATGAAAGAGCTATTACCAAGAGAAGATATCAGTAGCTTCCCACAATGCATTGCCATTGCTTCCAATGGAGATTTTTGTACAGGTAGTCATGTGAATCGTTAGAGAAGAAACATTCTTAAAATGGAAGTTAGTGATCAGTACTGTTAATTTAGCCATGTTTCATCTCTAACGATTTACATCAGTTCCTGCAGAAAAACATCCATTGGAAGCAATGCATTGTGGGAAGCTACTGATATCTTCTCTTGCTATACCCATATAAAAATCAGCAAAAATCCATGGTGGTAATCAGGGTTGGAAAAAAATGTATATTTCCCAGTAAGCGAGTCACATTTCCCACAATTTTGTATGTATTTCTTTATTTGAAAAGTCAAAATTTCCTTCCAAATCATTACTTTCCTGGGGGAGGGAGCTTCCTAGATTCCCAACTTTTTCACACTATGGTGGCAATTTTGCCATATACACCAATCCGCTTTTACACATTCCAACACCTCACATAGCCAGCGAGCTTCCCCCTTGAATTCATGTAAATGTGCAGATTAAGTGCAGATTTGGAATTGTACATACTCAAGCATGGTTTTGAATTTTTTATTTAAAATGCTTTTGTTCACCGACAATGATATGCAAGAAGAAGTTGTTATCGGCTGAGCTATAGGTTTTACAAAAAATCTTCTTTAAACTTGTTGCGAGATATACAGATAACTTCTTGTAGGGTGCAAAAAAATCCATCCACTTTTGTCATTATTATGTTTCCAAAATCTGGCTTGAGCATAACGGGAGTTAGTTCCAATTCATAAGGAATGCATGCATGCATGACTTTTAGCCTTGGGGTTTATATAGCATAAGCTACAATTTAGACAAGCCTATTTGAAAATGATTTGTCCAAGTTCCTAAAGTTGCACCAATTTTTTTTTTTTTTTAATCAAAGTTAAATAATATTTGTCGAATAATATTTGTCGCTCAACTGGTTGTTAATGACCTGTCATGGATGATAAAGCTAGACAATACTCTGTCCAGCTCGAAGTATGAAGTAGTGACGCGGGCGTATACATTGTACCGACTTTCAGCGCACGTGTAGGCAAAGTACAAGCGCACTGCAACTGAAAGGCGGCACTGGTATACGCGCGCTTCGTCACTTCATACTTCAGACAAAACAAAGTCTAGATAGTTGTTGCATTGTGTCAGCATATTTTGATTTTGCTAGTCCCTGAACTCTAGCTTTGTCCAAGTATGTCTCCTTCACATTCCTTGCAACTATCTGCATTTTTGTGCTACCAAATAACTGCCGGGGTATTTGTTAATGTTACCCACCCTCCGACTCACTTATACACAGTAGTCTATGGGAAAAATGGCAACTTTGAGCATGTTTCTTTAACATTAAAAACTCTCACAGAGGAAATACAACAATATCACACCAAAGTACAAGCTAAAATCACAAATAACCAAAGTTTGAACGTATGGTAACCAGAATTTGTTTTAGTTATGAATCACCAAACTTACAGCATGTCAGACCATACCCTGCACAAGATTTTCTAGTCGCTGCGGTTAAAAGTGGGCAAATCGATGTGAAATTGATGAGCGCGGAGTAAATTGCCTCAAATTTACTCTCTAAATGCCACTTAGTTTAAGAAAACATACTAGTCTAACTTGTCAATCATGAGATTCCATCACTTTCTTAATATAACTAAAGCATTTTCAGACATTTTAAAGCATTTTATCAGATGCCATGCAAGAAAGTAGTCCACCCAAGATTTTTTTATCCTTACGGCAGCCAGGTTAGTTGTGCATAACCTTCAAAATTTGCCATCAATCTTGCAAATGCAATTGTTAGTAGTCGGTGTTTACTTTCATGTATGGCATAAATTGTTGTATTTTTAAACATTTGTTTGAAATAAAATGAAGGGCCTTTATTAAATGACGGATCATACAACACAATTTTGTTACTCCAACTTCAGTCATAGAAGATAAAATCAAGTCGGAAGTAAAGTAAAATATACGGTATGACTTACCAGAAGATTATCACAGATTCCTCCGGCCATCTTGGCCATTGTATTAGCGTCTAATGGTGCTATAACCAACACATCTGCCCAACGTCGCAGTTCAATGTGTAAGACTGGATCTTGTATCTTGCTCCAAGTCTGTAGTGAGATAATCATCAGTGTAAGAAAAGAATAAGTACTTTCCATTAAGGGGGTTGGGTCATATATATATTTTGCATAAATATGGTTTCATCAATATGAACAACAAATCAAAAAAAAATCAGGGTCACCAAGGTCATTTTGGAGATAAAACCATTATAAAATACACATATTTTGCCAAAATTAACTGACATGGGTCTATGGAAAAATCATTTTTTCATGAACATTTTGGGGTATAGCAAAAAAGTTAGCTTGAAATGTTTTTTATATAATTTGCACACTTACCAGAGCTTTCTAATAAAACCAAAACACTATGGGGTCACCGAGAACCTTTTTGAGAAATTCCCCCCAAAATCCTTATTTTTATTGAAAAAACGAACCCATGCGACATCTAAGTGCGTTTAACTCCAGCAATAAAGGCCAAATATTACGCACCCATCCTCCCGCGTTTGGGATTAAAGTATGTTTTTATTTTGCATATTTTGCATGTTAAGCACGAGCATTTGACGCTTCAAGTTGTGGAAGGCATTTCAGTGAATTTTGGGCTTGGAACGATGCCAAAAGGCGATATATGACCCAAACTCCTTTAAAAATCAATCACTAAGGCAATGGGATAGGGGATTTTCTTTTCCTCTAAAAATTATGGTTTCCCTATTTCACCCATTAAAAAAAACAGATCCTCCCTCATATAACCATGAAGTTATTATTATATAACAACGTTCAGGATCACCCCTATCCTTAAAAAGTTCAAGATCCCTCTTATGTACTAAAAAGTTCAGGACCTCCTTATGTACTTAACCACACTATCAGTGATTTGCTAAATGAGAAAATCGAAAAAAATCATCAAAAATCAGATTTTTGCATGTCTGTAACAAGTATAGGTACCCTAACATACCCTACAAGTGATAGGGCAAAAAGCATCCTAATAAGGACAAATCGGACATTTTAGTCATTACTGTCCGTACGGACACTTACTGCAACACGTAGTTGAATGGGGATTTATATCTTTGAACACTGTCATTTCCTTTCTTTTCTGTCAATTTTTCAGTTGGGAGAAACAATTTATAAGAATTCTTCAGACTTATTCTTCACTTTTAAGCTATTCCTGCTAATTTCAAATATTTTGACTTTTTCGGGTAGATCACTGATAGTGTCTTTAAACAAATTAGTCATCAATATTAAAATGTTCCAGTTTTTTGTATGTGTGCGTCAGCAGTGTTAAAATGGTCCAGTGTTTTATTCATCGGTGTCAGAATGGTCCAGTTAGATAACCATTATTATTTTGTTTATTTTGTTATACCCTGGGTCCATATTCGGAGGGACATGTATTTCCTCTGTATTCTTAAAATATTTTAACAATGGTGGAGAAAAACTGTCTTAATGGAATAACATGCAATATTATATTGCAACTTATTAAGTACTAACAGATTTTAGGTGACTGGCTGTCTCTAAAAACTAAATAACATAATCAGCTTGCAAATACACACACACAAACAAATGCATTTGTGTTGAGTCTAACTGCTCTCTTTGAAGGCACAGACAGACAGGACATATTTAAAGACAGTTGTTAAAGGTTTACGAGAGGAGAGATGAATTTGAGGCACCCATAATATTGTGTTGTTTATAATCGTAATCATATAGATTAGCCCTCAATAGATTTCTTACCCTGTATTTGACTACAAAAATGTCTTAAAGAGAGAAAAAAAGGTAATTTGATTTGCTTATATTTCAATATAAAACATAGGGCTGAATTTACATTTGCTCCTATACAAAAATGGAAATTTCACATTTGTACCAAAGAAACATTTCTAGCTTAATCTTTAGATGGTGTATTTTTGATGGAAAGCTTTACATCAGTACAAAAAAAATTAGGAAAACCTTGGTAGGGCCACCTGGTTCTGGTAAATGCTCTCGTTGCACCTTACGCAGGTTCTACTTGTGTGACTTTTCTTTTGTTAAAATTAAGGACACACAAGTAGCAAAATTAGCACACAAGCCATTATGGATAAAGCAAACTAAGAATGGAAGTCACTCAAGTATACCTCAGTTAGCACAGCAGACAGACAGACAGACAGACAGACAGACAGACAGACAGACAGCATGCATATCTAAAATGTGAAATCACAGAAGGAACACATACCAGATTATTGTGCACAATGTTTCGCATTTTTGAAAAACCATTAATGGAACACTAGCTGCTGCGGACCTTTCCCCAAAAGTGCATCTACATTAAACTTTATTTCTTCCAATGAATGAAAATATTTCAACAATAAAATGTGTAAACTCATGAGAAGAATTTATCATAGACAGGGCATAAAATGCCTGATGCAACAGGCATAAAAAAGTCTGAACTGACTGATTTTGAATTGTGTTTTTATTTTTCTACTTTTCAAATGTGACATCTCAAGTGATATTTGTTATACAGTGACAACTCATTGTGTATAAATTTTCTCCCCTAGCTGAAAAAAATACATCGCGGTCCCCGGAACGTGAGTGTCGTATGGGCATCGCGGTGGTGAATGAAGCCAAAGGTCACATGAGGTCACGAAGGTCACATGAGGTCACGAAGGTCACATGAGGTCACGAAGGTCACATGAGGTCATTCCCCAAAATATACCCCACCCCACCCCATCCTTTCCACTAAGTTACATCATCATAGCTCTTACGGAACTCACACGGCATGCAATATATTAGGGTTAACGTTTTGACCACAGATACGCACACAGGCACATAGACCCAGAGTAATACCTATGATGCCTTCTGCAATTCTTGCAGACGACACAAAAATAGGAATATGAAAAAAATTTTAAACCTGAAAATTATTATTTTAAAAAAAAAAAAATTTATTGTTTTAAAATATATTTGGGGTGAAGCTCTCAAATTATACTTGTGGACTACTCACTAGTCTTTCACAAGATTTGTATGTCTTGGTCTTCAAAAATACAGTCAAAAATACACTCAGGGGGCCTTCATTCACTTTTGTATAAAAAATGGTCATGCTTAAAAGGTGCAACGAAGATTCAACCATCAGGTGTCCCTTTTTTAAAAAATTGAAAACCCTTTATTTTTGCACTGATGCAAAGTTTTCCATCAATAACCATTGCTATGAAATGGGACTAGTTTAGAATTATTTTGTTACAAAAATGTTTAAATTTCTAATTCTGTATTGGAGCAAATATGAAATTCAGCCTATGTTTTATATGAAACTAAAATTCTGAATTTGTTTTTCACTTTAAGGACACTTATGTTGTAAGGCAAGAAATCTATTTTCTGTTGGTTTGTATTTCTCTATATACAAGCTACACACTTAAAAAAATAATATGGGGTCAAATATGCACCGACTAAAAAATAAAATGCACCCTTATTTGAGGTTATAAACAATTAATTTTAGGGTTAAAATGCACCGCGAGAAGGAAAAGGGAATCATTTTATCTCAAAATGGGGGTCATTTTATTTAAGTCGGTGCCTATTTGACCCTGTATTTTTTACATGTATACATATTTGTGTAAAAGTTGAAGGTAGGTGCTATATTTTCTTCAATTTGATATGAAAAGACTTTACGTCATTTCGTAGTCTGCGCCCTTTCCCTTTAAGTTTGCTAAACAAAACATTTTTTCACAAAATCCACATGCTTTCCTTTAAACCATGCTCTATTCATAGCAGTATATATGTGCTCTACCTTAAATATGCAAATGTGGGCTCAGATAGATAGCATTATCTTTAGCTGACATTTTCTTAATGAGACGAGTTCTACACACATCAAACAAGCATGAAATGATTAGAACTCGCTAGGATTTGCACATCCCTCTGTTTCTTTTATTTGGAAAATGTAGTGGTTTTAAGTTTGGAACCATAAGTAAATAGTGTGTATAAGCCAGATGTTGTATTTTAATTAGAAAGAGTTCATGAATTATTGACAGAGGTGAATTGCACTTTTGCTTTTATAAGCTCATGAAATTCTTCACACATTGTGAGTGGTATATTGACTTAGCATTTGCAAGTCAGGCAAGCAAAAGCCAGAATTAGTTACAAGTACAAACAAATAAAATATGCAACATACTTAAAGCTTCATTTCACTTCAAAGAGGTTCCTCCTTCAGTTTCATGAATAATACAGCGGAATAATTTGCATTGACGCAAGGCAACTCCAAAACAAACCTTAAACACATACCTAGCATACTAAACCAAACCAACACTTTCAATTTCACCGGCAATATCAACCCATGAGCTACTCCAATAACTTGCCTAGATTTCACAAACACTTATCCACCCTCATGTGCCACCCAAATCAATACCATGCCATCAATAATTTTGGGCCGAGT
Organism: Ophioderma brevispina; assembly: GCA_023653785.1. Lineage (NCBI taxonomy): Eukaryota > Metazoa > Echinodermata > Ophiuroidea > Amphilepidida > Ophiodermatidae > Ophioderma > Ophioderma brevispina. The sequence goes on along the minus strand of JAMKCH010058630.1, from coordinate 42,346 downwards.
TGGCGCAAAATTGATGACCTCTTGGCACGCTGGAGTAAGACACGGGTCGATTCTGCCCTGCCAGCCGCTCGTTGTGCTGACGTCACTCTGTTTCGGCCCTTAAGCAAACCTGAGGATCTCAAGATGGCCTGGCATGATGTGTATATGCAAACTAGCCATGTTTATTCTGTCCATGCATGTCATCATTAGGCAAATTTCACATCTCCATCTCTAGTGAGCTCTTTCTGTGTGTGTATTGATTCTTCATCACTGAGATATTTGAGTTTGAGAATGTTGAGAGACATTAGGCTGTTCTGTTTACAATCTGTACACCCTGTGGATGATTTTGGTGAAAGTCTACCACACTTGGAGTATGGATATTGGAAGGAATATACCCTAACTACACTTGAAATGCCCTCCTGTGGGTGCCATAGGCTTTAATTAAAAACACTATCAGTGATCCACCCCAAAGAGTCAAAATATTTGAAATTTGAAAATAATTGGAAGTCTTTAGAATTGTTATTTTTTTCCAACTTCAAATTGACAGAAACAGAAGAAAACAGTAGTGTTTAAAGATATGAATCTCCTTTTAATTACATGTTGTAGTTAGTGTCTGTATGGATAATAAACACTAAATATTTGGTTTTGTCCTTATTAAATTGGTCTTAACTTGTAGGGTATGTTAAGATAACTGTACTTGTTACAGACATGCAAAAATCTTTTTTGATAATTTGTTTAAATTTTCTGATTTAGCAAATCATTGATAGTGCCTTTCTGAGGAGGGTGCCCTCAATTTTCAAACATATGTTGTTTGCATGTACCTAATGCTTCTCAACCTACTAATCACTGTGTGAAATAGCTAAGCTCAAATCGAAATCCTACATATAGAAAATCACATCTTTGTTATAAATTTCTGGATCCGGAATTTTTGTTCTACACAGTATCCTGTGGCACTGTACACTATACATGTTTACTGCATAAAAACGAAAAATCTCATTCATCTCAAACTTTGGAATTAAGCATTTTAGGTAATTATCTTCAGTTCTAGCTGGCTATTTCCAATTAATACCCATAAAAATTATATTTCGAAATCTCTGAGTCAGCCTTTAAGTCTTCATGAGCAGGTGTACAAATTTGTAATAGCACTACCCATTAAATAACTTCATTTGAAATATGCAATTTCATATACTCAATTGCAGCTGTACCTTTCATAGGGTGTAAGGAAGTTATCTGGAAGAGCCCACTGATTTAGCTGACTGCCTGGCAATTTTGCAGACCCATGGACAGTAAATGTTTTGCAATCAACTCCATGCCAGGTGATGGTCACATATAGGTCAAACCCAGTCAATACATGACAAGTGTGTTCTAAAGAGTGGTACAGCATCTTGGGGTACAAAGAGGCCCAGTTCACATTGCATCAGGCCACTTGTCAGATTTATTTCAAGGTTTTCAAGGTTCTCTTTCAACTAGATGTAATTATTGAATATGAATAAAATGTGAAATGCACTCTCCCCAGGGTATGGCTGTTTAGCGACCCTGGGTCACTAGTGACCATGATGAATCCAGCAGACTTATATGGAATAAAATGCAGAATTCTGCACTTTGTTCAGTTAAAGTCTGCCATATCCCTCTCCCCATGGTTCTTTTGCCTGTATGACATATTTTGGTGCTTTTGTCACTAAATCCTTATAATTTAATCTAACCAACATCACTTTTGCTATTAGAGGCAGTGATCAATAGCTCTCTTCACCTTCTTTATTGTACATCAATAAAACACATGAAAAAATGGCCTTCAATTTTCAAGCTCAATAGCAGGTAAGGCCGTGTATGCAAATGTTTTAGTTTCAATCACAAAATTGTATTCCTGGATAGAGCATACCCCTACTATTCTTATGATTGGCAAAAGTCAGCCATAAAGTGAAATGATGATTCAAACCACAGCGGCAGGGGGTTCAGGAACCGTTTAAGGCCCCGGCGGAGTCATGGGGCAAAGCCCTGGTGGGGTCCCGGGGACGATGGCCCTGATAAAATGTGCATTTTGTTGCAATTTCAGCCTTATTTCAATGTCCGCTTTTCTCTTTTTTAAAGACGCTGGTATGCGCGCGCACCCTTCGCACCCCCTGGCTACGCACATGTAATTGCTAGGTCAGGGGTCATGTCAAAATTGAAAACAAGGCTCTGAAATGATGGGTTGCAGCACGCGATTGCTACCGCTAAGATTTTTAATTGTTTAATGAGCTGTTTACAAAAATACGGTAAATACTCCTTACGTAAGCTTGTTTTTCACGAGTAAAATTAAAATGGATAAAACTAGTTTGCAGTGTTTTTCTCGCGATAGAATGGTCAAACTCAACATGTTTGTGCAAGCAAATCAACCACACTACCATTAATTGCCATAAATTTCTTACAGAAGAAAACAATTAAGGCAAGGAGTACTTTACTACTTCCCATATTTTCATAATATCAAGGCCGATGTCACTCTGTGCACAATAGAAGGGAGCCAACTAGACCAGGTTCAGGACTTCCAATACCTTGGTTCTTGGGTGGATGAGTCAGGAAAGGATTTTCATGTCCGGAAAGCCCTTGCATGGAAAGCTTGTAACAAGATGCGTATTCTCTGGAAATCTAACTTACCAGACATGCTAAAGATTAGCTTCTTTCCTGCAGTTGTTGAAGTATTCTACTGTATGAGGGCAGAAGGATGGACACTCACGAAAACCTTGAGGCCAGGCTAGATGGATGCTATACAAGACTTTTAATGATGGTACAAAGCCTCAACTGGAAAGATCACCCTACCGGGATGTAATATATGTGGATTTACCCAAACTGTCTGAATAGTGAGAGGTGTACGCCTGGAATTTTTCTGCTCAGTGTGCAGACGAACCAGTCTCACGTCTTGTGTTCTAGAAGCCCACCCAAGGAACCCTAGCACAGGGAAGACCAAGGCTGACATACCCCGCACTCTGCTCAGGATGCTGGCATTGAACAAAAAGAACTGCACAAACGCATGCTTGCGACTGCTTTGGAGGAATTCATCATGTCTTCGCAACCGGCGGTCGAAGATCGGGAGATCGAGAGGATCAGAGAGAGAGAGAGAGAGAGATTTTTTTTATTTTTTTTATTTTTTTTCTGCCATGTAAATAATATGGGATGGCATTTTTGGTTGATAACATAAATAACACCCTCATATTTGACTCGCCCGATTTTTGATCTAGACTGAGGGTGATTTTTTCGTTGCATGTAAATAGTGGGTCGGCCAAAATAGGGCACATTCAAACCAAACATCTTTTAACCTTAAGATTTCACAGGGTTAAATGAGAAAAATATCGGTCATCAGACACCACAATGTTGACCACTATCGGTAAATTTGGGGTTCTGGGGGATGAGGGGTAATTCAACATCGTGACAGGAACCTTTACATGTCTGTTTATAACCACAAAAATGGAATAATAACTTATTGATATGATGCTATACTTTTAATTCGGAGTAAATAGTGATGTCTAAAATTGGAATTACATGTAAATGACTGAATTGTGGCTTTAAGAAAATGTTTCAATCTGTAGTCAAGATTTCCCATCTCTGACATGCAACCTATAGCTATGTGTACACCTTTCATCGGCAAGGCAACTCCCCATCTGTGCTCCCATGAGCCATAGGAGTGTGGTTGTCTTGATTTGTGATATGAGGGATAATTTCTCAGATAGAGGGATAGTTGACATAGCATACAGCTTCTAACTTGCTGATGAAAGGATTACATTGTATTACAAATGGGTCTTGCTTGAAGAGGTTTTTAAGTTGCACTGGTGCACTTGTTTCGCGGGTTGGATTAAGGTGGAAACTTACATTTGGATTGAACTTGTTAACTAAGTATTGAGGTGAAATTCAATAGCAAATATCAAAAGTATGAGCCAAACTTACTTAAAATTTGGCATCAATTTTCTTATTTTTGAGATGGAAACCAAATGCCAAGCATGGTAATTAGCATAAATATGTATTTTGGGGACACAATATCTCAAAACTATGTATCCCTAGACATGTTGGGTTATACATCAAATTAAAAGCTCCTTGACATACCCATGCCCAAACCTATAACACGGTTTATGCAAAATGCAGAAATTTTATAAAATGATGGCAAATTATTAAAGATTTTTGGAAAAGTACCTAATTAACATGCGCATAGCTAATTTGTCAACTTTGCTAAAAATATTGCCCTTTGAAAATAATAAAATACTTATTTCAATAATCATTTCTTATGTTTTTTTTGTTTTTCTAGTGGCAATGTCTGTAAAATGACAATAATTGCTTCCGATCACCGACTTTAACATTGCGTAACTTTTGAACCCCAACTCGTATTTTTTTTTCAACTAAGAGCAAAATGAAAGGGTAAAATGAAAGTCTTTCTCATAATACAATATAAAAAACAGTAATTTTAACCGTCTAAATACAGCTTTCCACCTTAAATCTGGGGATGGACCTGATTTAATTAAATATCTGGATTGGATGAGCTTGACTCAATACCACCCTGTCGGTAAGTTTTCACGCCAATATTTCAATCCGTTTTGCTCTCACTTTTCTTAAAGGTGCATTTTCGTTCGTGATCCACGAGCCGCTCGTCCCCCCGACTTACCTAAAAAATGTTGAGATTTTTATATCTCTGAACCGTAATTAGTAATACATGTGTGCCCAATCTTACGTGCAAATTTCAGAACGCATCTGTAGAAATGATCAATTTTGTATTTTCTGGTCCTTAATTTCGTAAACGTACAAGAAATTACACACAGTAGCCTATGGGACCCCGTGAAACAGCTTGCTCATAAACAACAAAAAACTGCAATATCTTCTCACTCAATTTTGGAGAATAAGCTTTTCTCAAGGATTATCTAGTGATCAATGATAAACAGGAGGTCTGCAATCACGAAATGCACCATAAAAAAAGTAATCTGTACCCAGAACGGTTTTGAAGCACACAATTCCATTAATGATTTGGGATGCTTAAAAATCTGCTTTGATTTCGTATACTTCAGAGATCATGCTTTTTTTCAAACATGAATTTCATCACTCCTTACTAACTTCCTTTGTGTGTTACCCAAACATGTTTCAAGTCAAATGTCACCACCTTGGGTGTGGAGCACTTTTCTCAAACAAACATTTGCATATTTTTTATAATGAAATTAGGTTATTTTATAGACCACAAAATCACCAATTCCTGAGGTCACAGTGCTGTGTACTGTTTTTGTACATGTACAAAAAATAGGCATGTTTGGTGTGACCTACCAAATGATTGTACTTGTATAATTGTCATGGGGGGGGGGGTATCATCCCTGGTGTAGTTGCACCCACTTCCACCTCCACCCAATTCACAAAGTGGCAAAAGGTCACTTTTGCCAACAAATGCTAAAAATATTTTTAAAAAAAGGTACAAAATTTAGATAACTTTTGACACGACAGTCCACTTTTTTGGTGATGAGATGTTCAAAAAGGCAAAAAAAAGGACCATTTTAAGGGGGTTCGTCCCACTTTTACCCAAAAAGGTCAATTTTTTGTAAAGTCCACACACCCCAAAACTCTTTCCATTTGATGCTACAAACATAAATTGATTTGTTTGGGGTGGAGGTTCTTACAATATGAGTTACAATATGCTCTCCTCCAAGGACAAACCGTTCAGTGGGTTTTACTTGGACATTCATTGACATTACTGATGTTGTGTGCTCTGTGCATCATATATCATAATACCCAAAACCAGGGGGTGTAGTTTTTAAATACACTGTATGAATGATTTACTGAACTGTGCCATGGGAGTTGAGACAACTCTAGCTCATAGTGTTACTGGATAAACTTGTACCGTATTCAGTGGGCTGTTTGCAATGCACACAATTACCGCCTCACCAATGAAAATGGTACAAGAGACAAAAATTTTGGAATTAAATAAAAATTATTGATTTTTATAATTATACCCATTTTTAGAAGAAATTCTTTTTTGGGTTTTTTTAATTTATATATTTTTTTACATTATGCCTTCATCAATGTATAGTTTGCGTTTGGAAAAGTGTCACTGAGTAATGGGGGTTGCCTATTACACTTTCCCTGATTACTTGCTTCTATTATATTTTACTATTTGCTTTTGATTTGTCATTTTATCTGTATGTGCAATGTATCATCATGTTTGGGCAAGTAATTCAAATGATCATTATTATTAATTATCCCAATTCTTTTCTTGTCGTAATCCAGTGGGGCAACAATATATTTTTTTTTAATGTATTGATTAGAGGTTAAAAACCGCTCGCCTAATGTTTTTAGGTTATTGATTTGGATCGGTGGTACTGTTTTGGTTCGAGGTTTGTTTTTGTTCCCGAGGGGGGCGTCAGTCCCCCGAGGGAAAATTCCTAACTTTGCTAACTTTGCTAAAAAAACCTGTGGTCTTGGGTTGTCCCGTACAGAAATTCCCCTACAATGCATCGTTCTTTATGCCATGCCCATTTCTCTCAGCTCCATCCCTATTTTAAAAATGAACGAGTCTCATGAATGCATTTAAAATTAGGGGTCCCCCTACATCATACGTTCAGTGGCGTGAAATTCCTTTTTTGACATTGGGGGGGATGGGTTGTGTAAATTTTAGAATGAAACAGGGTTAACATTACCGAAAAGATCCATTTACTAGCACATTTGCGCGCGAAGCGCTCAAAATATTTTGCCATTGAGAAGCTAAAATCGTTATTTGATTGTAATATTGAACAAATGCCCGCGAATCTGACGGAATTTTACCATTTTTGAAAACTAAATTGTAAAATTTAGGTTATTTTTGGTCAAAAAGACATGAACCTGGCATCAACCATTGGGGGGGATGATCGTATTGACCATCCCCCCTCATCAAAATATTGGGGGATATATCCCCCCGATCCCCCCGTGATTTACGCCTATTATACGGGTGACAACAAGCTTGACCAATTAGAAAGGATGGAGCTTATAATACATTTACACTGGATTATGCAAATCTTAACATATTACATTTATTCATGTTATGGGGCCACACCACCAAGGACTAACAGTTTTTGCATGATCTGTGTTGTTTCCCGGGAGTTTTTACGAAGGAAATTCGCATGGAAAGGGGACGTCTTATTATGTCAAGTTTCATTTTATATACTTTGTTTGAAGTTTATGTCATATGCCAATGGAATATACATCGTTCTGGAAACAGCATGTTTGAAGTTCAGAGAAGTTTGGCCAAGTCCAAGTGACTGTATGTGGGGCGTGGATAGCCTGCTTAGGCTAAGCCTAGGCTCTTTAGCATGTTTAGCCTAACATTGCCATGGCATATGGCGTGGAATCTACAAAATTCTTTCAGGCTTGTTGTATACAAGTCTCAAATGATGAAATCAAGTGTTATTTGTGCGCCTGAATATTAGTAGATGATCTGTTTACATTCTGGATACCAGCTGATGACCAGTGCCAGTATTTGACATGCATGACAATTGACATGGCATGGGATATGAATAGGCCTAGCTATGGTTCCATGATGATTAACATGGTTGATTCATTTGACATGACTGCAGTGCAGCTCGGTGACACCATGTCATGTCACAGACTTATAACCAGTGAGGTAGGTTTTTACAATATCAATCAAGAAAAATCATGCAACATTTTAGTTCTTCTATACTACCACAAAATTCAATAAATTTTAATGAAATAGCCTCAGGCTCAGAAGTCAAAACTAGGTCATGTAGGTCATAGACATAAAATATTCATATTCAACAGTCAACACCCTTGACAAATTTTAGACTATGAACATGAAAATAATAATATTGGGAATGTTGGGTAAAAATTAATGTTTTGAAATATGCACATTTCCAGTTCAATTAACACAACTTTTTCAGTTTACTCTACCCCAAAGTAATGTTGCTCCATCAAAATCGCAATATGGTATGCTTGAAAACCTCGTTGTATCATGTCGTATTGAGCTTGTGTTTGTAGCTACTTTGACTTTGACTGTGTACTCTGCAACACTTCCTTCGAAGCCAAACGCAGAGGGGTGTGTGCCCTGAAAAGCTTTCTTAGATGCGATTTGTTGTTCTCAAGTAGTTGGTTGTTTCTGGTTAATGTTTATTTTCCTGCAAAATGAGGAGGGAGGGCAGTTTTTATTTTTTTTACAAAATGACATAAAATGTGGCCGTTTTCACTGAAAATTGATATTCCCACTAAGTTCCACCCGCATCAAAAAAGCTAAAAAAATGGTGAGGCCTTTTAAATTTTTATAGGGAATAGACCCCTATGTCTCTAAAATCACATGAAAGTGACTGTGGTTGACATTAATTAGGCCCATCATCCATCAATATTTTTCAGGATTGAAAACATTAAAAAAGTTTAACTGTTTAAGCTTTACCCGAAAAGTGAGGAGGGAGCTAGGCCAGCTCATGAGCTACGGGAATCTATTTTTTTTAAAGAGACACTGGCACATTTGAAAAATAGTGTGCCCTCAAGATTTTTCAAAATCGATATTTTTGCATGGTTGTAAAGCTTTTATATACAAAAGCCCTCACCCGAAATGATTAAGACCAAATCAGCTTCCTTATGGGTAAACGGAACGATTTTGTAATTTAGCGTCGCCAGCGACGCAAAATTCAGCAGACGACGAAAATGGCGTTTAACACAAGAACACGCACGCCGTAGGCCCCCCTATGCATGTTTCCCACGCTATGCACACTGTTTGACCGGTCTATAACCTTTGTGGTTTTAATATCAGTAAGTACGAGTCAAAATATTCATGTAATATACACATTTGTTGATTAAAGTTATGGAAAACTTAAAAGTTAGCCTACAAATTACCTGGATATCTTTATCCTCATATCAATGTCCCTATCTGTTTTGGGGTATGTTATTTTTATATGTAAAATATATGTCTGTTCTTCCAATGGCCTAGACTATCATTTGAGAGCAAATTGAAGAAATTTCATATTTTGTGAAAATGTGCCAGTGCCGCTTTAATGCGGCCTTTCATGGGTTTGGTGTTCCAAGACAGCTGATGATTGAGATCTAAAAATATCAACGAAATTTCCCAACTTTTTACATTGTTTTTAACCTGAAAAATTACCGGAGAAGTCCCATCACATGTTATTGTTAGACTAGTGAGTAGTGTACGTTGACCATGTATGTAAATATCATGAGACAGAGCCAAGAGCCCGCAGCACTGTGGTTTGCTCACGTGAGTGTTCTTGTTGGATTGAAATAACAACAAAACAAATTATAAACTTGAAAAAAAAATCAATTTCGGCTGTCGATTCTTGCTTTTCTTGTGTTCAGTATATAAAAATGACCGTACATGCACGTTTATGTCAGAGGGATTCCCCCAGGTGATGCAGGTCACTTTATGCATAAATTAAACACTGCGTAAACGGGATTGTTGACATGTGATGGTTGATGTCATGTCATGATGTGGGTGGGAGATACGGTTTGTGTGTTTGCGTTGGTTGCATGGGGACTCTCATTTTACGATTATACTTAAAACTTTAGTCACTTAAAACAGTTGTTAAATTCACCTTTCCTAAGGCGCACTGCCCACGCAAGTTGTATCCACAACCTTTCTTCTCGTGGCGGTCATCTCAAGTTAGAGATCGTCCTCGCTGTGATCCTCTCAAAATCATATGCAAAAGGCAAACCGCCGTTTCTTCCCATGTGCCGGTACGCGGTAGCGGGGAAGTTGCAGACCCAGGTGCAGGTAAGCCGGGCGATATCTCCGCTAGGATTGCCTGTGCAGTCATGCTAGTAACTAGCAATTTGTGGTTGATTTTACGTTGTCAAAAACACCCACTTCTACCTCTATTTAACAGTCTAACTCAGACCGGGAGTTCAGTCTGAATCTGCCACCACATCCCTCAATATGCAGTTTATTCCTTTGAGGCTGTCAAATTCATAGGGTGTGTGGCACAATACAATATTCTTTCCCAGACAAGTTCTGCATAATATCTTCATTGTTGTATTAGTTTCTGCCCCCCCCCCCGAGAAAAACCGGATACATTCATGATGTATAGAACCAAACTTAAGTGCACGAAAGGAGCTGAGCCTTGAGGTATTTATTTCCTTATGTACTTTCGTCATGTCACCGTCCATCATGTCCAAAGGCGTGATAGGGCATATATAAGAAATACACGGTTTATTTCATGAATGCACATATCAACAAAATATTTATTTACTTATCTCATCAACTATTTTTCGATTGTCAGTTACTATGGTTGTTAGTTTACGGAGTGTCGCCTTACAATTTCTGTGATGTGTCATGCATTCATGACTCCGTCATGCTTCTCTGCTATTCAGTCTTTCAAATTCCCCGCGAGCCTGCCAGGTAGTCGGGTGCAATTTTTTATCCATATTCGGGCCAAATTTATCAAATTTTGATCGTAGTCTTGATACGTACAAAAGCGAGTCATTGTTGCACGTATGACATCACAATTCGGGGTCATTGTGAGACTATCAATTACCTGCATCGTGTAATGATATAATTTATGTAACATAAATTGGATTGGTACGCACATATACATAAGTTTGAATGTTCTTTATTGCATATGTGATTTACTTTGCCCTGTCATCAATGTATTATTTTTGCTGTTTGACAAGTGTGACTGATGTACTTGTTATGCTTCAGCCCATCCCTTTTCCATGATTACTTTAAATATTGCTTTTGGTCATTGTATCTACATGGCAATGTCATCATATTTTTGCAATTCCTTCAATCATTATTATTATAAGTCCATGGCCCCGACTCGGCTAATAGCCTCGTGCCCAGAACCCCCAGATTTTACCGGAAGTGGTCACATTTTGGAATCGAAAAAGCTACTATTTTTCTCATTTACCCTGTGAAATCTTAGAGCCAAAGGATGTTGGTTTGGAAGTTATGACGAAACTGTGCCCCAATTTGGGCGACCATCTTAATTTTACACGGTACTCCATGGGCTTAACAAAATCATGTTTTTAGCTCTAGCCTTAACACGGATTGAAATCTCGCGTGAAACACTGTACAGATGGTGTTTGGAGTGAAGTACAATCTATCAAGATGAAACTTCATATTCTTAAATCGTGCCATCCCCCTTAACTATCCCTTGAAAGCTGTCTTTCCATTCTACTTAAATTTAGTCATGGGTCAGTTTTCCTCCTTTGAGGGCCCTGCTACTGGTAATCCTGGTAACCAGTACTACCTGTCCCAGGCCGATTTGTCTTCGGCTAAACCGTCGCCCCCATCGATTTGCTGATGAGGAGGTAGCTGGTTTACCCGGTCGAATGAAAAGAGATCTCCTACAAGGCGTCGAGCTCTGGAGAGCGTTAATGGTGGCCATCCAGCAACATGCTGCCTTGCATGTGGGCAATGGTTTGTCCCAATGCTAGGCCCACCCCGAAAACTGTGGATTGACGTCAGTAAGGGCATCCGTTCAATTTCTTTTGCTCCAGTAAATCCTCACACAGTATTGCTGAGTGGAGGTGTATCCGGCCACCTCGTTAACGGGGACAAAACCGGATTTAAAACTTTGGTATAACTAACTACTAACATTAATGAAGATGGGAGGATGCATTGAATCAAGTGGAAGGAGGGAGTAAGGGCGGTTGCTGAGTGTGAGGTGATCCGGCCACCCTCCCTTGCATGTGGACAAAACCGATTTAAAAACTTTGGATTTACTACTATTTATGCGTGGTTTTCCTCAGGGAGATTGTGGCTATTGTGCATAATTAAGCACATCCTAATAAGCTCTGATGTAATGATGTTTCTGGAGTCATCTAAGCATATTCTCCTACTTTTTTTTCTCCTCCTTCCCTCTCAAGACACAAATCTACTTTTTTTTAAAAAGATTTCCTGGAATGTCCCAGTCCAAAATAAAAGAATTCCCAGACTTTAAGTGCCTTTGTCTTTTCCCTGGCAAACTTGGGTAACCTTCAAAAGTTCATAAGAATGTTCATACCCCATTTTGGAAATGAATTGGCAATGTACTTAATGTGAAGAGTTGAAAAATACTGGAGCAAATCCCATCTGTCTATGAACTTGGCTGTAGATTGCTCCGCATAGGTTTTTTGACCCAATCCCATATGCAATTGGCATTGGCCTATAAATGTACAACCTCAACCATATAGTTACACAAGACATTTCACATGATCATGCTAAAATTACCTAAATACCAGTGCTTTGTGGCTAAAATGAGGTGTAAAGTCATGTTCATAATAGGATTTTTTTTTTGTGGGACTACTGACCTTAATTGAGGTGAAAATTTCCCAAAGCTGTGCACTGTGGGATTGACTCAATAACCCTCTGATTGCTCTCCAAAGGAGCACAAGTGACATCTCTACGGCATTGACTTCTGGGTGATGATTCTGGCAACAGTTGAGAAAATGTAAGCTGTCCCTGCAAGCTTAAGGAGAGGAACCAAAATAGGGACAACAATTAAAGGAAATAGACATTAAAAGGTTCACAGCCTGTAGATGCATTAATGCCATTTTGGTTTTGGTGTAGTTGGGGTTTTGGAATACAAAAATAAAATTGGTAATAAGCAGATCATGGTGTAATCTCTAAAGTCCAAGTTGAGTTGGTCTCGCCATTGCTGTACCAATAGCTATCAGCTAAGAACTCAATGATCACAATAAAACTGTAACATTTGCACTGTTTATCTTCCAGTTTGCTATACTGTCACAGTTTTCTAACCCTCATATTTCTTTCTATGGTTTTTTTCTAAACCATTATGGTTTCTTCCACCATGATTTCTACCGATTTCTATAGAATATTAGACAAATCCATCCTAAGCAGCCTTTGCATTTTTACTCCAGTCAATGGACAAGATCATGACCTGGTGTATTCAATACCCACATATGCAATACATGGGAGGCATATTCAATCCCACATGGGTATTGAATTCACACACCACATGGGAGGCAACCCACTCCCCGTGTAGTGTACTCAAAACCACATGGGAGGCATACTCAATCCCCTGTAGTGTACTCACCACCCACATGGGAGGGCTACTCAATCCCGCTTTGGTGTAAGCAGGGTGCTTTCTTTTTGAAAATTTCAGAGTACCAGGCGCTTTAAGCATTGAATTGCAACACCATCAAAGCCTAAGAAATCCAACAATCAAGTACGGAAGACTAAAATAGTATTCCTATATTACGTCTCACCAGTCAACCAGCCATTGGAAACTGATGGAAGCTCCAGGGCATTCGGTTATTTTGCATTAAATAAAATTTGCCGCACGACAAATAAATGCACTTTATACCTTGTTTGTGATTTTAAGTGACAAATTGGAATTTCATTCAGTCACATTCAGTCTGCAAGTGTTTCTTGTGTTGTTGGGTCTAAGAACAGCATTAAACTTAAAATGTAAAAATACATGGTAATATAACTTTACCATTTAGAATCTAAACCTGACCAGATAACCATAGACTACTTGTCACTAAAGTGCTCCATAGATACTTCTGTCTTACAGTGCCTCATAGGCACTGTTGTCATCAGTGTTTCATATGCAACTGTTGCAACAGGTCTCTAGCCACTGTTGTCATAGTGCATACCTAGGCCACTTGTTACTAGGGTGTCATATAGTATGCCACATGCACAGTGCGACTCATAGGCCACTCCGTGTCACAGTGCCTCATAGACACAACTGTTATCACAGTGATCTAATATGCAACTGTTGCCACAGTGTCCATATGCCAATGTTCGTCATAGGCATATAGGCCACTGTTGTTAATTAGTGTCTCCTACTAGTATGCATTGTGTCACCAAGCAGAAAGTCTAAATGACAACGTTGTCACACTGTCTCATAGGTCAATGTGTCAATCACAGTTGCCTCACAGTGCCATTGTTGTCACACGTGCCTATGGACACGTTGGCACAGTGCCTTAAAGGACACTGGTGTCACAGTGCACACATAGACCACTTTTGTACAGTGCTCAATAGGCCAACTCTTGTCATCACAGGCCTCATATGCCACTATTGTTCATATTACCATGCTTATCATGAACACTCATCAGCTGCCTGTGTAAAGGAGGACTCAGAGATTCCATATATCTAATCAATGTCAGACTGTGTGAAATGGCTAAGCTTAAATCAAAGCCCTTTCCAATATTAGAACACCACCAACTTGTTATAAGATTCCAGATACAAAAATTTTTGTTAACACAGTATCCTATGCATTTATACATATACATAAATGTTTACTGCATGAAAAAAAAAAAAATTGATTCATCTCAAACTTTGAAGTGACTATTTACAGGCTATCTTTGTTCTAGATGGGGGGGGGGGGGAACTTAATTTTTTCAATTAATACACACACAAAAAAAATATTATTTTAAATCTCTGAGTCGGCTATTAACTAATTTAAAGGGAAAACCCCAACTGCAGGCAATTAATCAAAATATCAATGAAATAAAGCTTAGCGGAATACATAATTATAAAAAATTTTTTTTTTAATTTTTTAGTTTTTTGCTTTTTTTAATTTTGTTATAAGTTGAGACTTTCAAACAGCTTGGCATTGAGGTGATTACATTTTATTTGAAATTCTCATGCAAGGGTAAAACTCGAATAAAGCCATCTCGAAATATATTTCCAAAAAACCCAGGCACCGACGATATCAATTATTCCACTGCAATCACCTAGGATGAATTGGTTTGCCTATCATGTGGTTAGGGCTTAACATGATACTTTAGTACAGCACCCCCGCTATTACTGGTTACACCATCAACGCTGCAAACAGATGGGTACCGCTCGTTTTTGCGTAATAGTTAGTCAACCGAAACAGAATCACTCCGAGACTCCATTGAACACTATTACATGTAGCTTTCATTCAATGCATGCCAAGAAGGGTGTATTGAGTCAATCCCACAAGCATCAGTTTGCGGAAATTTTACCTCCATTTGGGTAGGTGATCCAACAAATCCTTATTACTTAACACATAACAACCCTGACTTTTATGCCTCCATTTTAGCCTGCAAAGCGTTAGTGCTTAGGGAATATTTTGCATGATCCATGAAAAAAATGTCTTGTGGTTCTTGAAACTTTTGGAACACATTTATCATAAGTACTGACATGATGTTTAGTACAGTGCAGTAGAGGCACATTGCAAGCATAATTTTTTTTTTTTTTTTTTTTTTTTTTATGGAGTCGATTCAAAAACCTCTAATGCATGCAACAATTTTTGAAGTTGCTCTGTGTCTTTCTGTTAATAGCTTACATTTTGAATTGACTCCTGAGCCCAATGATTAATCAGTCTGATGTGCTAATAATAGTGAGGGCGGAAGGAATATCTTCCCCCTACTTTTTTTTGCCCTCCCAGTACCCCCCCCCCGCCCCCCCCTTCCCCCACCCCACACCCCCCCCCCCCCCCCCCCCCCCCCGAAGATTATAAATGATAAAATTTTGGCAAATATCAGCAATTTGGGGTCCAAAAACCACAAATTTGTTAAAAAAAATCAGTAAATTTGGGGGCTATTTTTTTTTTAATCTCTGAATTTTGGATATTTTTGCGGCCCAAAATTTGCCACTTTTGCCCTCCAAAAAAAAATAAAATAAATAAAAAAAAAATCCACTTCCCCCCCAGAAAAAGTGAGCTAGGGTCTCTTTAAGAGAGTTGAATGATTTCTAAATTAGCCTGTTTACAGGTAAAGAGTAATTTTTCATCAACTTTTTTTTTTCAATTTTCTGACATTTTTAGACTAAAAGTGAAGTTTCACAATTTTTTTTTTAAAGCTAATAATCTCGTTTTAAGAGCAAAATCAAGGACACTTGTTTTGTCAAAATTATTTCGTCCGAAATCACACCTCTGATTGCCCAAACATGCCACAACATACAACACACCATGCACGGAATATCAACTTTGAAACTTCCAATGTGAGCGTGCTGCTCTATTAAGAGGTTTTGATATCCTATTGACGCATACTCTGCTGGATTCTCAAATTACAATCACCTGAATACAGTGTCTGATTATTAGTTCCCCTGCATTCAAATAAAGTAAGCTTGCAATGCTTTGATTTATTAAACGGATGTAGTGGCACAGTTTGTGAGGTTTCTGAGTACCCGTCTCAAGATAGCACGGTTGCAATGCAATTTGGATATAAAAACTAAAAATACACATCCTCAGACCGCTTGTGTCGCCTGTCCGTCGACGGTTGTGATGATAGGCCTCACATGACCTTGACATTGATTGTGACCTTTGACCTCAGAAACAAATTGAGGATTGCATGTAAAATCCCATAAACAAGCTTGGTTCCAATTGCACTTCAATTTTCAATGAGGTCAATTTTACCATTTTCAGCCTGTTTTTAAAACTTGACTCACATGACCTTTGACCTTGGTGGTGACCTTTGACCTCACAACAATGAGGGATCCCATGTGCACCTATGACTCAAGTTTGGTTCCAATGCGCCACCTTCAAACTTTCAAATGAGGTCAATTTACTTTAAGCCTATTTTACAACTTGACCTCACATGATTTGACTTGGTATGGACCTCCTTTGACCTGATCAACAAAATGGAGAGTAGTATGTTGCACCGTGACCCAAATTTGTTTTTAAATCATCAAGTATGTGGATTATTATACAGGCCCCCAAATGATAACACTTTTTCACAACAGACATCAACCACAACAGACAAACAGACTTATAGTGGACAAAGTGATCCCTCCGGGTGAGTCAACAAAAAAACTTGACCCTGTTGGTCCGCCATTTTGAATTTGGAAGCTAACCTCTATCGTACATATTCGGTATCATCTGGAAGCTGGGTTTATTATCTTTAAATTTATGCTGTAAAGACTTTAATATCGGTTAGGGAAACCGAGCACAGTAGTTTGAATCAGTAGTCGGTTTTTCTCTGTCCACGGATCACATTGAAATGAACGGCGTTTAGCGAGATGGAAATCAGTGTCAAGAAGAACATCAGGCTATTTATTCAATGCAGATTCTTGATTCGAAAGTTGTAGCTCGGCCTATACTTAGCCGATTGGAATGATCTTTGCCAGGCAAATTAAAGATAATGAAATAAGCTTTCCGCAGATACCAAATATGTTAGATATAGAATTATTTAAAAAAGTTCAAATGGCGGAACACAATCAGGTGCAAGTTTTTTTTGACTCACCCTGGATGTGTCTTCTGCCTTATATGAGGCAGGGGACACAAAAACCTTTCATGAAATAACTTGCATTCACAATTTTTAACAGATTATTTTTTAATATTTTTAATTTTTTTGAAAACAGTTTTGAAGTGACATAATGGCATGCAAAAATATCAAGAAGAGGCTGTTCCATTTATAATTCATACTCCCTGTGGAGAGTTAACTAGAGCCTTCCACAAAGGGGGTTGCATTTCAAATTGTAGTTCCCCAATAGACTATTACATTGGAATTCCAGCTCCCCTGGGAGATTTCAAAATAATCTGGTGGTGTGATTTCAATGGAAAGCCCATTACATCAAAATGACAAATATGCAGTTCAAGCAGCAATTTGTTTAAAAAACAATTAACCTTTTTCCAATCTAAAGTATAATCTCGAAATCATATGAACTTTAAAAATGGTCTAGGGGACCTATAGTATGGCACTTAAATGGCTTGCTAATGGAATCACCTTTTGAAGATTTTGACATTAATCTTCCACTAGATTTGATTTTATCACGGTGGGGTTGTTGATTTCAATGGAACAGCCCATTACAGCAAAATGACAATAGATAAACTTCAAGCAAAACTCTGTTTTAAAAAAACAATCACTTTTCCTATCTAAAGTGTAATTTTGAAATCATATGCACTGCAATGCTCTAGTGCAGGGGTTCTCAACTATTTGGTCGCGGGCATGGCGGGTGTATACCTTCAAAACTATCATGCTTGTGGGCAGATGCACCCTCTTTGGCTAGGATTGCTGATATAGTTTCAAAACTGTTTTAAAGGGCCAACCATCAAAGCTTCGCGGGCCCGGACTGGCCGCGGGCCGCCTGTTGAGAACCCTGACTAGTGGACCTTTAGTATGCACATAAAATGGCTTTCAATAGAACAATTTGATTTGTATATATTACTATAAAACAGTAATACATTGTCTTAAAAGAATCCACTAATGGAAAACACTAAAAGACTTGTAATTGCCTGCTTTATTTTATATTTTCTCCAAACAGTTAATTGCAATGTGATATAAAAATCGTTTCAAACCACTTTTAGAAAATTTGGTTTTACTTTAATGTCAAACATCATGATTCAAGGCTTAAGGGTTAAGCCTTACATTATAAAGGTAACGGTTTCATTCCGTTTAAATTATAGGGTTAGGGTTTTATAGTTTGGGTTAAGTTTTAAAGAAATCTGTGAAAACAATTTTTTGCGTTATCCAAAACCCACAGTTCAGCTTGCAAGTTATCAGGGCAATTATAATGCTTGGTGCCACTAAGCAGTTCACTGACTATTTGGTTTTAGTCTGTAAAGTGGATTAATGTGACTGATTCTTTTTTAAATAATCAAATAAGCTCATTGATATTCATAACCTATCATCCAAAAGTATACATCACATGGCTTGCTCATTTTCTTATCCGTTATGCACATTAGAAGTTCATTGGCTAATCCGTTTAGTCTGTAGAGTGGATTAATTTTTTCTTGAAAAATATGCAAATGAGCTCTTAATATTATAAGCTGTGTCTTTAAGTATTGCAGACATGACCTCACCATATTATTATTACAATTAAAAAGTTAACTTCCGACTATTCTGGTTTGTCTTTAGAGTGGTTAATTATATGAGATGTTCTATGTGGCCATCCACCAGATAGGCATCCATCTGCATGATCACAAGTGCCCTCCACCACACGGTTGTAGGGGCAAAAACAATTAAGGCCAGTAGTATTAGATCATATATAGGCAAATAGGTGGACATTTTTGGTAACAAGCTGATTTTTTCAGTATAGATGCTGGAACATGTTTTACTATCCCTGAAAAAAAGTCCCCGCAAGATCCCCCTGGTTGGCATTTTCCAAATCAAGGATGGCGTCCCCAAAATGTGAAGTTTTGAATATATTTTAGATTTTGGAATATTTACATGTTAAAAACAAAAACCAAACACATCCACCATATGTTGTTTGAGTGTATGACGTATGAGCATCTATTTAAAATATAACAAGATTTTCAACAATGACAAGTATTAAAATCAAAAATGGGCGGCCAAAATGGCCGCCATTTTTAATTTGCAAAAATGTAAAAAATTAAAAAAAAAAAAAAAAAAAACAGACTATAGTACGTTACAGTGATACTGGAATCTAATAAGCCCAGTTAAGAAAAAATATATTGTATAGCTATGAAAACTATGATATTCCAGATATACAAGTAAATAAGTATAAGAATAGAAAGAATTTCACATTTAATTCAGAGATTCCATTTTCTTTCACACCTTAGGACATAATTTGCCTTGCCTTTCCCAGCTTGCACCAATTAAGGGGACCTATACCATTCAAAAAACCAAACCATCAAATGGGGTCAAAAAAATAAGAATAAAAAAAAATGGCTCTGTACTTACATAGATAATTTAATTAGTTATTACACATTAAGAGGTGGTTGGATCAAAAATGGTTTTTCTCCAAAAAAAATGATTAAGGAATTTTCCAAGTTTGCCACCATCACCATCATCATGGCAACGATGTACGTAGCATCCAAAAAATTTATTTGGTTTCAAATTTTAGGCAAGTTGTAATTAATTACGGTGTGTTGAAAAATAAATGAAAACAAAGACAATTTTTGATAGGGTGAGTCCTTTTAAGGGGACTTACACCCAATCAAAAAACGCTCGGTCACAGTTAAGTTGCCTCTAGCTGTTTTTTCTTAGCATAGAACACGGTCGATCCGCCCCCCACGGCCGTGCTTGGGATCCGCCACCAATTTGGCACTGCCCACGGTCCAAACATCACGTTGCCGTCGTTACAAATGAGACAGTCTTCAGTAAGAGAGGGTTTGGAGCAGTCTTAATCTTAATTAGACAGGCCCGTACACAGGGGGGAACGCAAATTCCAAACGGGACAAAAGGTGCACCTTTGCTGAATTATGTAATAAAGAAGGTCCAACAATTAGAGAAAATTTTGGACAAGAAAAGACCCAGGTTTTTCCACGATATCAAAAGGGAGCAGTATTGGGGTTAGGTCCACTTTACCAAAAATGCCCCCACCCCAAAAAAAAAAAACTTCCTGCGTACCGCCTGTTATAGATCTAACTGCTGGGTATGATAAGTCTGGCGTTCGGGGATGCTCAGGATCCTCCCTGATGTCGTGGCTAATGTGGGGTTCATGTGCTGCTATCCGGAGACGAGTTTTCGTCTTGCGACCATCGGTGTTGGGCAGTGCAGTGGAGGGCCGCCCGCTGCGGGGCGGTTCTGTCCGTCTTTTCAACATTTGGTTTCAAGATGTGCGAAAGGGAGCTGTTCGCAGTGCTCCCACGCAGACGATACGCACTTGGATGGCTTCTGTGGTTTTTATGGGGCCTCCTCCCTTGGAAGGCAGTGTGCGAGGGACATGGCCACTGGGTCAATTCTTCCACGATGGCAGCTTGAAACCGGAGGATAAAGACCGTCAGCTCTGTTTTCCCATTACAGTCGGGTGCGCAAAAAGAGATGGAGTGGGCTGTCACATGGCCCGGCAACGGGGGGTGGCAGCTGGCGTCACGATTTGGACCGCAGCCTACTTTCAATCAACACAACCAAGGCAGTCGCTGCCAGACGCGGCTCATGTCGCTCTCTCAGGAGGGCACCTCCATACGCAAGGGCTTGGGTGGGGTTAGTTCTTGCGGTTGCTTTGCATAAACGGCTTTTGCTTTGGCATTATCGGTTTGCAGTCTGCTGCACCTGTTTGGAGCTACGGTGGGCCTCGCACGGTATTGAGGTCGTCTGAATAATGTATTAAGACTTGTGTAGTGGTTGCCTTTTGGTGACGCATGTAGAGACCTTCCAGTGCTCTTTGGCATAGTACACCTTGGGAGGAACTCCAGTTGATCAAGCTGCGCAAGGAGTGTGCTGACCTGTGTGGCCTAGTCCCAACCACAACACTCTTCAGGGATCAGAGAAGGAGTTCCACGGAATTGTTCGTGCCCAGTTCAATGATGCGCAGTCGCGGTGTTATGGACGATAACAGAGGATCGCGGCGGTGGTGGCACCTTACATTGACCTAAGCTACGTGTGTGGACAGCAAATCTTGTAAGCCCGGGGCCGTGACACGGTGGGAGGGCATGGGTCCACCTTCAGCAGACTTACAGCTGGCAATGGTCATACAAAGCGCTTCCATCAAACGGATCGGTGTGGGGCTTTCACCGGTCGGCCGGACGGATGTGGATGACTGTGCTGGTCCAGGAAGGAGTACGGGCCTGATCAACCATGTTTCTTTGAGCTTTTCATGACCGTTTCTCTTTCACAATTGAAAATCTACCACAAGTGATGACTCTCTTCCCACTCTCTTCTTTCATTTCAGTGTACCAACTTTGAATTTTCACACATTTTCAGAACATAAGGGGAAATCTACATCACATCTCTCGGTATGGTTGAATACAGTCCCCACCTGTTATTGAGCCAGAGGATGACTTTAGAATTGTTGTAATAGCTGGAGTACTTTGTACGAAACAATCGTTTGCCTCTTTAGCTAGTTAAATGTTAGTCTGGGTGTAGGAAGTACCAACCAAATCGTATGATTCCTTGTGGCCTAATAATTTTATATAAATGACATTTTCATTATTTCATCCATATACGGATTCGAAAGGCAGAAAATTTGGGGACGGCATTTTGGATTTGGGATACATGCAAAGTTTACACTCCTCTTTATAGTGTTTTATATTTTATCCTTTATACCTCAAACATATGTTTGGCTACCTACTTTTGTTTCTAGCTGGTATATGGTTTGGAAATTATGAACAAAATCAAAAATGGCGGCATTTTGGACGCCATCTTGGTTTTGAAAATGACCAGGGGCTTTCGGGGGATTTATAGTGAGTTACACAATTCCGAACCTATCCTGAAAAAATCAGCTTGTTACCAAAAAATGTCAAGGTCAAAATTAATACTATGGCATAGTAGTAAAATAACACAAAACCAAAAAAAAAAAAAAACAACAACAAAGATTCAATTCATTCTGATTATTTTACCTTCTTCACCTCAGCCAATGTTTTACTTGGAAAAAGCTGCTTCTGACATTTGCAAATGTACAACAAACAGTCTTTACACAATAATACACCTCACTTGATTTATCTTTCGTCTGTTTGTTTTGTTTTTTTTGGTTCACCAAAAAAGTAATTTAGTTAATGACCACACTTGGAACAATCTGCATACCATATGGTTGGCCTGTGATCGGGCAGAATCGTAGTCATGTGATAGCCATTAATAATAATGGGCACTCAAACACACTGGCGAACATTACCAGGGCTTGTGCTTAACAAGTAACAATATAATGGTACTATTTCAGCATTGATATCTTAGAAACTAACACGGTGATGAGGATGACTTTGATTTGATTACGTGGACCATGGTCCTGGACAACCAAGACAGTTTCTACTATCGGGTTCTTTACTTCCATTGGGATCCATATAGGACGTTGAAAGATGTACAACCAAAGGTTACACCATTCTCTTTTTGCACTGACTGCAATTTGAAGGTATGACAGTTATCACTCTCTAGACCTGGAGACCAAATGGCTTATGTTACTCCAAGGACTTGGTAGTTTCATGTTTCATTTTGCCAAATTAACAAAGAATTGTAGGGGAGAGAGGAAATCTGGATTTTAATCTAAAGCTATTTATTAATTATACACAGCAATTGCTGATGATCCAATAAATCCAAGCATGGGTTCCACCAGGACGGGTTTAACTTTTAGACCACACTCTTCCACAGGTGCGATCTCCAGGAGATAGTACACAGCTATCGCATAGGCTCATTACTAGCTGCAATAGAGAAGACATTGTTGCTAAAGAAGTAGTGGCATTTACTGTGTATTACAGCAGATATAATACTGCAGTAGATCAATCGCATTGGTTGATATCTCCAGTATTATAACACTTTTTACGTCTGCAGTAGATAGCATTGGTGCTATCAGCAGTAGATATCATTGGTGCTATCAACAGTAGATAGCAGTGATGAAGGCATGACATTGTGGTATCTGCAAAGATACTATATCCTGCAGCAAAAAAACTGATGGTGATAAATCGGTGCTATCAGCAGTACGATAGCATTCATGCATCGCAGTAGATAGCATTGGTGCTATCAGCTAGTAGATAAAAACAATTGGTGATAGCAACAGTAGATAGCATTGATGAAGGCATGAAATTGTAGTCTCTGCAAAGATACTATATCCTGCAGCAGAAAGAACGCATTGGTGAAAAAAATAGGTTTGCTATCAGCAGTAGATCAGCATTGTTGCTATCAGCAGTAGATAGCATTGGTGCTATCAACAGTAGATAAAACAAATTGGAGAGGACATGAAGTGGTATCTGCCAAAAGTACTATATCCTGCAGCAGAAAGAACTGCATGGTGATTTAAAATAGGTGCTATCAGCAGAGTTAGCATTAGTGCTATCAGGCAGTAGATAGCAGTGGTCGATCAGCAGTAAATAACATAGGCTTATCAGCAGTAGGAAAATAGGTGCTATCAGCAGTAGATAAAAATGGTGCTATCAGCAGTAGAGAGCATTGTGTGCTATCAGCAGTAGCTAGCATTGTGCAATCAGTAGTAGGATAACCATTGGTGACTATCACAGGATCAGCAGTAGATAGCAGTGGGTGGCATCAGCGGTTAGATAACATTGGTGATATCAGCGGTAGATCGCTTGGTTTTATGTCAGCGGTAGATAGCATTGGTGCTATAAGCAGTAGATAGCATCGGTTGCTATCAGCTGTAGATAGCATTGGCGACATCAGAAGTAGATAGCATTGGTGCTATCAGCAGTAGATCGCATTGGTGCTATCGCAGTAGATAGCATTGCTGCGATCAGCAGTAGATAACATAGGTGCTATAAGCAGTAGATAACCATGGTGCTATCAGCAGTAGATAACATAGGTGCTATCAGCAGTAGATAACATAGGGCTATCGCATAGGAAAAAATAGGTGCTATCAGCAGTAGAGAACATTGGTGTTTGTAATCATGCAGTAGTAGCATTGGTGCAATCAGTAGTAGATAAACATTGGTTGGATCACAGCATCAGCGTAGATAGATTGGTTGCAATCAGCGGTACGTAACATTGGTGCTTAGCGGTAGATAGCATTGGCGCTCTAAGCTGTAGCTAGCATTGGTGCTATCAGCATTAGATGGGTTTTGGTGCAATCAGCTGTAGATAGTACATTGCACTAACAGTGGTAGATAGCAGTGGTGCCCTAATCAGAAGTAGATCGCATTGGTGCTATCAGCAGAAAACGGGAGAGCATTGGTGCTATAAACAGTAGATAACATTGGAGAAGGCATGAAATTGTGGTATCTGCAAAGATACTATATCCTGCAGGACGAAAGAACTGCATGGTGATAAAATACGGTGATATCAGAGAAGATAGCATGTAAGTGCTATCAGCAGTAGATAGCATGGTGCTATCAGCAGTAGATACCTCGGTGCTATCAGCAGTAGAAACATAGGTGCTTCTCTTCTTATACGTGTCCAAAACTGTGGTTCTAAAATAGGATAACATAGTGTATCAGCAGTAGATACATAGGGAGCTATTCAACAGTAGTAGATAACATAGGTTGCTATCAGCAGTAGATATATGGTGGCTATCAGCAGTAGAAAACAGATTCTATCAGCGTAGCTAGCATTTGTGGCTACCAACGGGTAGCAGTAGATAGGCATTGGTTTTTTACAGCAGTAGAGATAGCATGTGGTGCTAATCAAAAGTAGATAGCATTGGAGAAGGCATGAAATTGTGGTATCTGCAAAGATACTATATCCTGCAGCAGGAAAGAAAGAAAGAAAGAAATGCCTTGTGCTAAATGGTTGCTATCAGCAGTAGATGCATTAGTGCCTATCAGCAGTAGATAGCATTTGGTGCGCTCAGCTATCAGCAAGTAGATAACATGGGTGCTTCAGCAGCAGATAGATTGGCTAAATCAGTAGTAACTAACAGGTGCTATCAGCAGAGATAATATAGGGCTATCAGCCAGTAGATACATTGGTGCAATCAGCAGCGTGATACAATGGAGGCTATAGCCGTAGATAAAATTGGTGGAGAATCAGCAGTAGATAACATTGGTGATATCAGCGGTTGGAGATAGGCATTGGGTGCTATCACACCAGTAGATCGCATTGGTGCGATCAGCAGTAGAGAACATTGGGAGCTATGAGCAGTGATAGCATCTGTGATATCAACAGTAGATAGCATTGGAGAAGCCATGAAATTGTGGTATCGAACAAAGATACTAAATCCTTGCCGCGAAGAACCTGCATTGGTGATAATATAGGTGCTATTAGCAGAAGATAGCTTAGTGCTAGTCACCAGTAGATAGATTGGGTCCAATGCTAAAATTGGTGCTTACAAACAGTAGTAGTGGAGTATAAGAAGTAGATAGCATTGGTGCTATCAGTGGTAGATAGCATGGTGCTTTCAGCAGTAGATAACATGTTGTGCTATCAGCGTTAGTAACAGTGGTGCTATTCAGCAGTAGTAGATAGCATTGGTGCATCAGCAGTAGATAGCATTGGTGCTATCAGCAGTAGATAGCATGGTCATTAGCTGTAGATAGCATTTGTGCTATCAGCGGGCTAGATAGCATTGTTGTTACAGCGGTAGATAGCATTGGCGCTCTAAGCTGTAGCTAGCATTGGTGCTATCAGCAGTAGATGGCATTGGTGCTACCAACAGTAGATGAAATTGTGTTATCAGACGTCGTAGATTCGCATGGTGCTATCAGAAGTAGACAGCATGGTCGCTATTTGTAGTAGATAGCATTGTGCTATCAGCGGTTTGTGTAGATAGCATTGGTTTTATACAGCGGTAGATAGATTGGTTTTATCACCGGGAGATAGAATTGGTGCTATCAGCAGTAGATAGCATGGTGCTATCAGCAGTAGAAACATGGGTGCTATGACTGCCTATCAGCAGTAGATAACAGGGTGTATCAGCAGGAAGATAGCATTGTGCTATAAGTAGAAATAAAATAGGTGCTATCAGCAGTAGCAGTAGATAACATAGGTGCTATCAGCAGTTAGATAACATTGGTTCTATCAGCAGTAGATAGCATTTGTGCCTACCAGCGGTCAGTGGTAGATAGCTTGGTTTCATGCCGCGTAGATGCATTGGGGCTATCACCAGGAGATAGCATTGGTACTACCAACAGTAGATAGCATTGGTGCTATCAGCAGAGATAGCATTGGAGAAGGCATGAAATTGTGGTATCTGCAAAGAAAGATACTATAGCCTGCAGCAGAAAGAAACTGCCTCATGGTGATAAAATAGGGCTATCAGCAGAAGATAGCAGTAGTGCTATCAAGCAGAGTAGATAGCATTGTGCTATCAGCAGTAGATTGTAAAATGGGATGTGCATACTGCTATCAGCAGTAAGATAACATGGGTGCTATAAGCAAGTAGATAGATTGGTGCTATCAGTAGTAAATAAACATAGGTGATATCAGCAGTAGAAAAATAGGTGCTATCAAGCAGAGATAACATGGTGCTATCACCCGTAGATAGAATTGGTGCTATCACACGTAGATACAGTGGTACTACCAACAGTAGATAAGCATTGGTGCTATCATCCAGTAGATAGCATTGGAGAAGGCATGAATTGTGGTATCTGCAAAGATACTATATCGTGCAGCAGAGAAGAACTGAATGGTTGATATTTAATAAAGAGGTGCTATCAGCAGAAGATATTAGCATTAGTGTTTTAGCAGTAGATAGCATTGGTGCTATCAGCCGTAGAAAATAGGTGCTATCAGCAGTAGATAACATAGGTGTTCTTCTTCTTATCGTGGTCCAAACACTGTGGTCTCAAATATTGAGAAAATAGGTGCTATAGCGTAGAAAATAGGTGCTATCAGCAGTAGATAGCTTGGTGCTAACTCTGCAGTAGATAGCATTGGTGCTATAAGCAGTAGATAACATTGGTTCTAGTAGAAGTAGATAGCATTGTGTGCTATCAGATAAGTAGTAGATAGCAATTGGTTTGCTATTAGCAGAGTAGATAAACATTGGTGCATCAGCAGTTAGATACACACTCGGTTCGATCAGCAGTAATCGCATTGTGCTACCAGCAGTAGATAACATAGGTGCTATCAGCAGTAGCAGTAGATAGCATTGGTGCTATCACGTAGATAGCATTGGGCTATCAGCAGTAGATAGATAAAATTGGTTTCTATTAAAGTAGGATAGCATTGGTCTATCAAAGGGGGAGTAGATAGCATTGGTGCTATCAGCATTAGATAGATGCATTGGTGATATAAGCGGTTAGGGAGTCGTATAGTTTTATCAGCCGTAGATAGATTGGTTGCTATCAGCAGTAGATAAAATGGGTGCGATTGCTTTCAGCAGTAGATAACATGGGTGTGCTATCAGCAGTAGTAGATAGCATTGGTGCTATCAGTAGTAAAAAATTAACATAGGTGCTATCAAGCAGGGAGTAGATAACATAGGTGCTATCAGCAGTAGATAAAATATGGTGCTATCACCAGTAGATGACTTGGTGCTACCAACAGTAGATAGCATTGGTGCTATCAGCAGTAGATAGCATTGGAGAAGGCATGAAATGAATGAAATTGTGGTATCTGCAAAGATACTATATTCGTTGCTGTGTGCAGCAGGAAAGAATGACTTGGGTTGATAATAAATCAGGTGCTATCAGCCAGAAGATAGCATTTAGTGCCTATCAGCAGTAGATAGCATTGGTGATATCAGCAAAGTAGATAACATAGGTTGCTATCAGCAGTAAGATAACATAGGTCTATCGCAGTAGATAACATAGGTGCATCAGCAGTAGATATCATAAGGTGATATCACAGTGATAACATTGGTGCCTATTAGCAGTAGATCATCATTGGTGCTATCAGACAGTAGATAGCTCACTGTTCTATCAGCAGTAGATAGCCATGTGCAACCGCGGTTAGATAGGCATTTGTGCTACCAGCGGTAGAAGCATGTTTTATCAGCGGTAGATAGATTGGTGCTTGCTATCAGACAGTATGATAGCATTGGTTGCTATCAGCAGTAGATAACTTGGTTGCTACAACAGTTTTAGATAGCATTGGTGCTATCAGTGGTAGATAGTATTGGTGCTATCAGCAGAGATAGCATTGGTGCTATCAGCATTAGATAGCATTGGTTTGCTATCAGCAGAGTAGATAACATTGTCTATTGAAAGTAGATGCATTGGTGTATCGAAAGTAGATAGCATGGTGTGCTATCAGCAGTAGATAGCATTGGTGATATCTAGCGGTTTAGATAGTGATTAGTATTGTTTTCAGAAGGAGATAGCATAGGTGCTATCATCGTAGATAGCATGGTGCTATGAGAAGTAGATAGCATTGGTGCTCTCAACAGTAGATAGCATGGAGAGGCGTTATGGGAAAGTGTGGTGTTCATGCCAAAGATCTATATCCTGCAAGCAGAAAGAACTGGCATATTGGGATTGATATATAGTGCTATCAGCAGTAGATAAGCAGTAGTGCTATCTAGCAGTAAATAGCATTGGTGCTATCAACCGTAGATAGCATGGGTGCTATACTGCTATAAGCAGTAGATAAAATGGGTGCTATCAGCAGAGATAACAAGGTGATATCAGCAGTCGATAACCATATTGCTATCGCAGTAGATAGCATTGTGCTATGAGCAGTAGATAACATAGGTGCTATCAGCAGTAGAGAACATAGGTTGCTATAACCAGTAGATAGCATTGGTCTACAAACAGTAGATAGCATTGGTGCTATAAACAGTAGTAGCATTGGAGAAGCATGAATTGTGGTATCTGCAAAGATAAGAACGATACTCCGGCAGCAGAAAGAACTGCATTGGGGATATAAATAGTGTGATTATCAGCAGACAGAAAATAGCATTAGTGATATCAGTAGTAAATAACATAGGTGCTATCAGCAGTGGATAACATAGGGGCTATCAGAAGGTAGATAACAAGTGCTATCAGCAGTAGAAAAATAGCATGGTGCTATCAACAGTAGTAGCATGGAGGGTGTGCTTGACTGCATCAGCAGTAGATAACCATGGGTGCTATCAGCAAGTAGATAACATAGGTGTTGGCTCTCAGCAGTGATACATAGTGCTATCGCAGTAGATAACATAGGTGCTATCAGCGTAGATAGCCATTTGTGCTACAGCAGTCAGTGGTAGATAGCATTGGTGCTGTCAGCAGTAGATAGCAGTTGGAGTAGCGGAATATCAGGAGTAGGTAGTTGATGAAGAAGTGAGATATCAGCAATATAGCGGATGAAGTAGTGGTTTATCAGCAGTAGATAGCATTTGTGCTACCAGCGGTCAGCGGTAGGGTTAGATAGCATGGTTGTATCAGCGGTAGATAGCATGTGGTGCCTATAAAACAGTAGATAGCATTGGAGGAGGGAGAAAGGCATGAAATTGTGGTATCTGCAAAGATACTATATCCTGCAGCAGAAAGAACGCATTGGTGATTAAAATAGGTGCTATCAGCAGAATATAGCATTAGTGATATCAGTAGTAAATAACTAGGTCTATCAGCAGTAGTGGTGAATAACATTAGGTGTCTATCAGCAGTTAGATAACATATTTGGCTGCTATCAGCAAGTAGATAACAGGTGGTATCTGCAAAGATACTATATCGTTGCGCAAAAGAATGCATTGTGATAAAATAGGTGCTATCAGCAGAAGATAGCATAGTGCTATCAGCAGTATGATAGCATTGGTTTATCAGTGGAGATAGCATTGGTTTGATCACCGGTAGATCGCAGTGGTGGCTATCAGCAGTAGATGGAAAATGGTTGGCTACCAAACAGTAGATCGCATTGGTGATATCAGCAGTAGATAGCATTGGTTTTGCTATTAGCACATGTGGTCCAGTGGGTTGAGCGGGACTGGACTCATGATCC
The DNA here is from genome assembly GCA_023653785.1 of Ophioderma brevispina. Lineage (NCBI taxonomy): Eukaryota > Metazoa > Echinodermata > Ophiuroidea > Amphilepidida > Ophiodermatidae > Ophioderma > Ophioderma brevispina. The sequence continues at coordinate 12,379 of JAMKCH010058630.1, read as the reverse complement.
AAAATGTTGTGGGTGTGAGCCCCGCTGCGCTAATGTTATTGTGTATTTGGGCAAGGCAACTTTTCTTGCTTGCCTCGTCGACCAAGGTGATATTCGTCGAGTAGCTGTTATTATGTTATCTAATGTGATAGAATTGTGCTATTTAGCTGTTGAGCTACCAGTTGCTATCAGCGGTAGATAGCATTGGTTTTATCAGTGGTAGATAGCATTGGTGCTATAAGCAGTAGATAAAAAGTGGTGCTATCAGCAGTAGATGAAATTGGTTGTACCAACAGTAGATAGCATTGGTGCTATCAGCATTAGATAGATTGGTGCTTGCTATTAGCCATGTGGTCCAGTGGATATGAACGACTGAATCTTGATCCAAATGTTGTGGGTTTGACCCCGCTTGCAGCTAATATAATGTATTGTGATATATTGGGCAAGGCACTTTATCTTGCTTTGCATCGTCGACCCAAGTGATATTCGAGTAGCTGTTATGGGGAATATTAAATCTAAGTGCTGATAGGATTGCGCGCTTGCCAGCTGCTGGCCTAGGTGAAGTGAAATGATTGTAACAATTTCCTGATGGCAGCGTAATAATGATAATTGCCAACAGTCTGTGATCTTGAAGACATCACAACATTAAGCGTATAAACCTCATTTTTTCATGCATTATGTCCTCTTTATTACACTCAGTAGCAAAAGGCAGCGATGCCGAAAATGCCTTCTTGCACTCACAAAACGGTACATTTCTCTCCCAAATTTGCCATAAGGTGTTGAGAAAATTGACCAAAAACCATGTCCCTTGCTGTAGAGCCATACGCATATGTACGGTGCCAAAAATGCTTGCACAAAAAAAAAACTAGACCCTTTCCTGACGAATCCATTACCATCATAATGCTAACAAGTACTACCTGGACGAGTGGCTTTCCCTCTTATCTATACCATCAAATAATCCTATATTTTCAATGACAACTTAGACTTGACCCAAAACCCTAAAAGGCTTGAACAGTCGGTCCACTACCACAGTTTACTACCGATCACCATAGCAACCGCATGTGTCATCATATATCGGCGAGCTCGCAGATGGGTTGTTATTAGCGGCCCTGCGTGTCTTTGTGCGACATTGTTTGCAACCAATGTTCTTAACTTACAGCTTTGCGGGAAACTATGGTTCCTTCTGGGGTTATTTTAGAGGCTATCTTTGCCGTTATACTGTGATGTACCCAAATACCCTGGGCACACTTGCACCAACTAGAAATGATCTGCCATTCTGTGTTTTCTCTTTTGAGGATATGGCACTACAAGTGCTATCACGCAGCATCAACTTACTTAGCAGAGTTTAACGACACACGGTACCACTGTATTGAGATTAGACCCATTAGTATTGGGAGGTATCATTAGCAGTATCCAGAATCAAAATGTCTCATTTGCTTTTTATGGTGGACGTATGGAGAGTATTAAAGGTACCACCTTGGGGATGATGTCCCTAATTAGGTGGTACCAGCTCCCTTTCCAACAATTGACATTCACTCGACAGATTGTATGTACCCTTTTAGCATAAATTCTTTGCCACAGTTAACTAGTTCTACTCAACTATTAGTTATCTACAGCAGGTATAGCAAAAAAGCCTAATTTTTTAATTTGACCTAACTTTAGTTGTACAAATATAGAACTTCAATTTTTGGCTCCAAAGAAAGGGTAAAACTTAACTGACATAGCAGATTAGCCAGTGCAGGTGAGATTATATTAATATAGCTGAGCAACATGTTGGATAGGATTAGCCATATAGCAGGGTGTGTTGAGTTTTGTGGAAAATCCAGAATTTGGTAAAAATAACTAAAAACAAGTAAAATGTACCTTTAAATGCTTAGAATCGGTCTAAATTAAGGTGTGCAACAAGAGATTTCACATATCAGGTGTCCCTAAAAATCGAAAGTACTGTTTTTTTTTGCCCTGAGTAATCTTTCCATCAAAAATACCCATCTGAAAGCATAAGCTGAGAAATGTTTTTCTTTCTTTGGTACAAAAATGATGACATTTTTAATTTCGTCATGGAGCAATACGAAATTCACCTATGTTTTACAATTGAAATAATGCAATCAAAATCACATTTTTTCTCTCTTTTTCGATGTCTTTTGGCAAATACAAGTAAGAAATCTATTGCGTTCAAATCTATCTGAAATTACTGTTATCACAATATTTGGGTGCCTCAAAATCTCTCGTTTCACCTTTAAATAAAGTACAATAATTTTTGAAAGTAAAAATCAGGGAAATCAGGAAAATCTGAGAATTCACACCCCTGTGACCTAACTTTAGTTGTACAATTAATACAAACTTATTAGCCTAGACTCTATACAATCATCAAAATATCTATCCATTAATACGCTTTGGTGATATATTGGATTAAGATGGTATTAAGATTTTGGTAAAAAAAAAAAAAAAAAAAATAAATGTCTAGAGCTGAGCAACACTTGCAGAGGAATTAGCCCCATATTAGCATTCACTACAGCACATCGAATATCTATCATTAACATCTACACTTGGGTATGGGATAAGATGGTCTTAAGATATGTAAGTTGACATGTTTTTCATTGAATTGGGACTATACGTTCCAATGGGCATTTCGTCAGAAAAAAAAACTTAATTTGCAAATGGGTGTTCTTAACTGTAAATTTCAAAGGAAAATGGTACAAACCACCGCATCTCTCCCAAGCTTTTGCAGAAGACAACCCAACTATTTAATTAACATAACTAATTACCTGAAGTGTCAGACGTAGCATGTAATATGTAGCCATGCCGAATACAAACTTTGCACCAAGCACTCTGCAATTCATAGGAAACACATCAAGTTGGCTGTGACTTGACACCTTTTAAATTATTGCTATCTTTGAAACGCCCAAACCCGACAGCAAAACAGAGACCGGTTTCTCTTTTGTCATATTGCCCCCCTTTTTTTTTTTTTTTTTTTAAATATGGATAACATTCAAGTGACTGTGATGCTTCTATAACATTGCTCACCGCAATGAATATATATCAATATTTCCAACCTATTATTGTAAATTATTCAAAAAGTTTTTCCTAGTTAGGCATAGCCTTGTTCAAGACACTCTACCAACTTCATTCAATTGGTTCCCTGTCGCTACAAATAATGTCACAATCATATTAGGCAAAAATCATGTGAGGAGTGGAGCACATTCCCCCACTTTTTTAAACTAAAGAATTAAAGCACTACCATGGGGAGGATTCATTCTATCAGCACTAATATGAGTCTCCCAATTTTACATGCCTAATGTTCCCCGGTTAAAGTGCCACAAGATGATCTTTGAGGCGCCCCAAATATTGTGTCACAAAGTAATTGCATATAGACAGACACTCAATAGATTTCTTACCTTGTGTTTTGCTACAGAAATGTCCTAAAGGAAAGTCTGACATCAGAATTTCAAAATATTATTTTTTGTGTAATAATGAAAAATAGTAAACGAGAACAAAAATAGTAACCTAAAAGTGCACAATTCCGAAATTTGAGATGAATCGTGGATTTTTTTTGTTTGAATGCGTAAATATTTTGTGTAGTATTACTCCCATAGGATACTGTGTATAGACAAAAATTCCGTATCCGGAATTTTAATAACAAAGTTGTGATTTTCTCGATATTAAGGAATTCGATTTAATTAGCAATTCATACAGTGATGAGTATAATAGACAAAGCATTATTACTGCCAAAAACGATTTTTTTGGAAATTGAGGGCGCCCTCCTCAGGAAATCTCTGAGTCGGGCCCTTTAAAAGATAGAACACAGATGATTTTTTATTTTGCTTATATTTCAATGTAAAAACATAGGCTGACTTTCGTAATTTGCTCCTATACGAAATTATTTATTTCACAATTTTTGTACCAAAGAAACATTTCTCAGCTTAACTCCTTTCAGATGGGGTTATTTTTGATGGAAAGCTTTACCATCATGGAAACAATCAGTACTTTCGATATTTAGGGGTCACCTGATATGTGAAATCTCTTGTTGCAACCTTTAACGTGACCGGAGGAGCTTTTTTTGAGGATACAAATTTCTCTCAAAATTGGCACTTGAATCGTTGGAGACCACCTCCCGAGAACGTTGCGAAGGTTTCTATGACAAACCAGCACGAAGAACCGCAAACCATGTTTGAACTTGCCTGCTATCCTTATAGTCCCTATAAAAACTCAAAGTTTGAATTTCTATCGTGCACTACAGAAATTACAAAATCATCAATCTTTATTACATAAGGAACTGCCGTATTCGGCTTTCACTTCAGGGTGATCTTTATACATGAGAAGCATTCCAAATATGCAAAAAAACCTGGGTTCGAAAACCTGGCTCTCTCTGGAAATGTTTAAGTCAATAGTTCAGCGCAGGGCAAGAGCCCCTGAGTATCACACCACCTGCAAACCTGACCACAATGGGTATTTTGGTGGGTTTATACCTAAACTAGTAAGCTTCTAAAAAGAGTGTGCACACCAGACCACCAGGGAGTGGGACCAATTTGTTTACTTAATATTTCTCTAGCCAGTGGTAGCCCAAGTCTGCTGGATAGCCCCTTCCACGCTAACGAACTGATTTTCAAGCTGACAAACCACAATACTCAAACTAATTTGAGAATAAATGTCAATACTACAATACGTGTGAAAAATAAAATAGCAAGTTAGTTGATTCCTTAGCAGACAGCCTTGATCAAGGCCAATGGGGCCAATAAAAACTGAGCTCACACACTCTCACATGGGAATATATATACACACATGCATGCATGCATGACACACACACACACAGAACCCACAACACACACACACATTACACACACATAATGCTTACAAGAGAGCTACATTGTGGAGTTCCACTGAAAAAATCGTCTTAAAAGACACTTTTTTAGACATTTGTTTCAGAAAAATACACTTTTTCAAAAACTATATAAGGAAGATTTCAAAACCTAGATAGTTCTTGAGATTTTTTTTTTTTTGAGATTTTTCTCTGTAAAAAGCCACTTTTTTAGACATATTAAAGATTTTTTCAATTTTTTTCAGTTTTTTTCAGTGTTTTTAGAGTTTTTCTCACTTTTCTTCGCAAGAGGACTGCGCCGCAGGCCTATATAGTTACAAATAGAAAAATCCTCTTTTCTCTCTTTACGGAATAAACTCAATACTAGATTACAGTTTATTCAGTTATAGGACAATTCGTAACATAGTAACTCTAGTAAAAATACTCCCACAATGAAGAAAAAATACACCCACAATTGTAAAAATACTACCACAAGGTCTCTTTATACAGAAAATACCACAAGTATCGCTAGTAGTACCCCACGTAACACACACAAAAACACAAACGTACATATACACGTTTAAAACAATGCTATCTACTGGACAAGTGGATAACAAAAGAACATCACAAAATAAAGCTATATAAAATATTAAAGAACTCATGAGGTATGGTTAAGTGGTTAAGTAGCTACCATTTTTTGCAATTATGACATCAGACAGGAAAGTGGGAAATTAGAATCAGGAAATGTGGTTAGTCATAAAAATATCCACTGAACAAGTCAGAACTTTTGAAATACCATTGCCAATATTCCAGAAAGGTGTTTAACAACTGTTTAATTATACAACGTTTATCTCTGAAATAGTGAGATAAATAGGGGATAATTTTTAACTATGGTGAAAGCATCAAATTTGCCATGTTATACCAAAAGAAATTTATAATGTTCTATACTAACAAACTAACATATCTATATTACATTAAAATAATTTTTTTCCATAATTTTAATGAATTCTTACTAATCCACCTCACTACAAAGATAAATGATTGTTTAGTTAAACGATTGTTAAACATTTTTTTGTAATATGGGCCTATAAGTTTTGGTGTTTCAAAATCATAAAATTTCAAGCAATAATTTCTCTTGCTGTATATAACTGATTGCAGAAAATCTTTTTGTTTGTGCTAAATTTGAAGTTTTTAAAAAATGTTTGGACTTCTTGATTTTTTTGAAAGATTTTCTGGATTTTTTTGATTGGTACAAAATAAGTGATCAAACTGTCGTGAGAGATTTCCTACTTTGAAAAAAAAATGTAATAGAGCACATGTTTAACCCTTAACCTGTGGAATATTTGCAAATTTCAATCAGTGAGTTGGGGGAAAAACCCAGAAAAGGAAAATGGCCTTAAAGGTGCCAAAAGAGATTTCAATATGAGGTGTCCCTTTTAAATATATTGGTACTGATTTTTTGCCTGATGTACCTTAAAATATTGAAGTACCTGATTTTTGCCTGAGGTAAAGCTTTCAATAAAAATACCCCCATCTGAAACGGATTTAAGCTTGAGAAATGTCTTTGGTACAAAAAATTGTGAACATTACTAATTTCGTATAGGAACAAAATATGAAATTCAGCTATATGTTGTATATTGAATATAAGTCCAATCAGAATCATGTTTTTCTCTCTTTTAGGACATTTCTGTAGCCACCAAATACAAGGTAAGAAATCTATGGGGTTAGTCTAATGAAAGTACATTATGACTCAATATGGGGGTGCCTCAAAAATCTCTCGTTGCACCTGTAAAGTAATCAGGAATGGAAGACAGTAAATTGTGCCTTTTCAAATTGATAAATTGCCTAAAGTATGGTATAAAAGATTTTGTTTAAATAAGCTTGGTATTTTTTAAATGCAGGTCTGTTGTATTATGACACAAAACTAACAAATACTTGCCCATAACACACATATGCCCCTACAAACACACGTGCATGCACACACATATATACCCATATTCATTTACACACATGAACCAACACTATGTTTACACACACCAAACACACAGTGCCCGAAATGTAATGATACACAAAATATATATACAAGCACAGATTTCTACACATACACACACACAAACACAGCATAAACACACACATACACACAAGCAACACACACACACACACACACACACACACATACCCACACATCTCTAGCCATCACTACCCATAAAATACCATTAAACACTAAAATTTAATAATACTAACAACATCACATCAACGTCTGTAAAACTAAAAATTTGAGCTAACAGGCATCCTACAATCTACAAGTGTTATGAATGTTAATTTAAAGCATTCTTAAGAATAAACTATGACTAATTGGTAAACCAATGACAAGGTTCTAATTTTTAAAAAATCATATCTTAAATACACTAAGTAAAAGAAGAAATCCATTGCTGTTATCCATCACTCCCACTCACTTGGCCCATTCATGCTGTTTCTCTGTACAGCCGGTTTGCTTCTCCTTGAACTAGCGGCTGGGTCGAAGAAGTGGCAGCCATTCCGTGCATCCCACGGCAACTCAACCTAGTGTTCCAAGCCAAACGCCACGGCTGCGGTGTCGTGTGTACTAGAGAGAAAAAAAAAGAAGATGGAAAAATAAATAGGTGATGTGTCATCCCTTCAAAAAGGCATACTTCCAATTTCAATTAATCATTTAGAGCGGTGTGTGTTTCATATTCCAGCATGGTCCAATTACCGCTGGAGTCGGTAGCGGTTCAAATGAGCCCTGATAAATGCAGTACATGGAAAAACATCTCCCACAGCCTAAGTTGTGTGTTTTTTTTTGTTGTTGTTAAATGAAAATCATTTACAAGCATACCTATTCGCCAGATAATTTTTGCTAAAACACGCTGGCCGTTTACGTATTGCAGCACCAGAGAAAACTTTCAAAATGTGTCCCCAGCTTTGGTTGGTTTTGACAATGGTAAGTATGTGTGCTTGTGGATGAACCCGTTTTGGCATAGAATTTTAAAATATCCTTTCTCATATACAAATCGCTACTCTTAATTCCATAATTTAAATATTTATCTATTGCATGGACATTTCAATTGTGGTTTCGTAATGTGAAGTATAAGTGTGACATATTTAAATTAGTCATGTGTTGTTAATTAAATATAATTTACTCTCTCTATTTCTAATTCCTACTACTTGTACCCCAGGTTGATAATAGCACATCTTTTTTTTCGATGATTTTGAACCAAATCTAATTTTAACCCGTGTACCAGTTTGGTTGCAAATTTTATGGTTCAATTATTTTTGGTCGTTGATATTCATTTACTTATACTACACCCAGACCATTTATTCTTATTCTTCTCAATTTATTTTTTTTTCCTATGGAAGTAAATATGGGTGCTCTGCTTGCTTAAGGCTAATTGAACATTATATTAAGTTTCCTGCTAAGATTTCAAAACAAAATAGGTGCAATGACGTTTCAGTTATTCATTATTCGCCTTATCATCCGTAAACATTTTAAACAAATTCACTCGATTGAAATGCGTACAAATGTATTTACCACTGAAACACTGAACATTGTTCTTATTATTAAGAATAAGATAGATTCCAATATCATGGCATATTGGATGGGCAATCCATAGTGTGAGTACGTGGATGCGGCATACTACAAAACGTTGGGACTGCCCATCTATATTTAGAATAGCCAAACAACAAATCTAGCATTTATTGTTGATCACCAAAATAATTTCCTATTTTGATTACAAAAAATAAATTACCCCCCCCAGTTAAAAAGGAACGCAATCCATACTATCTGTATGTCCTATGTAACTGTAGATACAAATGCACACAAGTAAACACTAGCGTGATGCCGCACTATCTAATATCATCGCATACCTATTTCGCAACAACCAATGATATTGTGTGTTTGTACATTAACCCCACCCACTGAATAGATTTTACCTTTACAGGGAGGTTAATTTAATATCCTAGGTGGGGGGGGGTAATCTATTCCCTTGACCTCTAAACGTACTCATGCGATTTCTCTTTACAACCCAACACTTTACAAAATAAACTATTTGAAAAAAAAACTACTCCGGAGTGGTTATATTACAAAATTACACACATGCACTGGCAAGGAAACTTAGATTATTTCAACTGCCATATCTTTTTTGTAATCAATCATTTCCACACCAAATCTACCCACTATAATCTGCGATTTGGATTTAACAGATGGAAGTGATATCGCAAAGTCAATCCATTTTACTCCTAAATTTAAACGTTAACCCTGCATATTTTTGTCGAATCTGTAAGCATGCCACGGTACCCACCTCCAAACCAAATTTGATTTCGATTTTTAAGCACGAAAAATATATAACCTTTCCCATGTTCAATTTCATCCTATACAAAATCATAGATCCAGTTATAACTGGAACAGATAGGTTACTTATATGCTATTAGTCCAATTGCATAGGGGTTATAAATAACTTCCCAAAGCATAGAAATGAGATTATATAAACAACAGTCTTACTCTAAAATTGAAAATAAGCACTTAAAATCAGATCACACCCACATACAAGAGCTCTCACCTTTACCAAAGCTATTATTTCTTACCCTTGCACAAATTTTCTCTTTTCCACTGATGTGATTGAATAGACACAGAAATCAATCATAGTTCTGTGTAGATTGCAAATGCATAGTGCCAACAAAACAAAGATATTGATGTACATAGGTAGCCTGCAAAACCTACAAATGATTTCACTATTGACTGCCTCATCAATATTCTTAACCCATCTACATCTTCAAAACAAACTTTTTCAAACATAATGTCTGAATGCATCTTAAGAAATCCAAGTTGGGGAATTTTATCAGTGCAGATGATGCGACTGTACGTATACATATAAGTACGTACATACGACACCAAATTATAAAGAATACAAATAATTTACAAATCCTCCTCGGGATTCTCAGTTGTGGGGAGAAATTATACAAATTTCAGAACTGGTGCCAACACAACATTATAAACAAATTCTATGTGTCAAATTTTTGATTTCATGTGTCAAATTATTTATTGAAAAATTAACTGATGACGTCATATATCAATTTTCTTAATTAATTAATATCTTTTTATTTGAAAGAAGATATCAAAATCCGTACATACATTTTGTTTATAACTTTGAAAACTCTAGTATGGGGAAGATTACAGCTGCAGAACTGGTAAAATCCTGTCCCGGGGTGAATGTTAAAACCTAATGTATTTCTTTACAAGTTGCATTGCCATTGTGGGAGATAATATGTATATGTACTTGTACATATCCATTGGCGTAACAGGCTAGGTTCAGCCCCCTGACTACTTGGCCCCCGGGGGGAAAAAAAAAAAAAAAAACAAAAAATTTTTTTTTTGCAAATCCCTGCTAACTCAGCCGTTTTTTAGCCCTCTGAACCGGGAAAAAATTGGCCTTTTGACCCCTAAAAGAAATTTCCCAAACTGGGAAAATTTTCCCCCCCACCCGAGCGGGGCATGCCAGTTCGGCCACTGGTTACATACTACATACTGTACGCTTTTCTTCTGGACCTGTTTTAGGATAATAAGTCCCGACAAGAAAAGACCCATAGGCTTTTTATGTAACTCAGAAGAAGGACCACATTGTATTTTTTTTGACATCTGTGATGTAAACACAAGCGAGCATTGTTCATCTGTTTTTCAATTTTGCAATTTTTGTGCCACTTTTTTGAGCTTCACGTCTTTTGCTGTACTTCAAGCATCATTTTGCTAAAAAAGAAAACATTGGAATTGGACCTATGATTCCTGAGATATGTTCCCTTTAGTGTTGCTCAGAACAATGAAATATTCAAAATAAATTGAATGATTTTGCTATATCTCACAATCATACCCACTGGAACAACTCATTCCAGCTTGACCGCATCAAATATGTTCTTTAAGTTATATCCCATCTTCTGAATGAATAAATTGCTCTAATTAGGAAATAATAATAATAACTGTGAAGGTAATCATGTTGGGCACTAATAGCAAGTCGCTTATTGGGCTCTCTACAGAGCCACCAGTATCACATTCATGCGGATCAATGTTGTAATTCCGTGCCCCACGAGTGTCTACACGGGATATCATGTTACGTCCCAGTCAGGGAGCAGAAAAGACGTGGCTTCGCCCAATACCACGTTAATCACACGGTCTATGTGCACTTATGTTTGTTTTTAATGTTGCGAACCGTACTGATACATCGTGAAAATTGCATTTGTAGACGTCCAACACACTTCGCAAGATTTGGACTCGGAAATACAACATTGATGTGGTTCTGGTGCCTTGTGTCGATAGCCCCAGTATTCAGAGGCATGTCGTTGAATGTCTTTTTGTCTGTATAGTTTCCATACCTGACCCATCTGACACCCTTTTTTCTGTACATATTTATTAATTCATAACCTAATGGAACAACCTGTGCTTATTCTGTGAGTGGTTTCTAAAATTCCCATAAGTGTGGTCAGAAAACTGTCTCAGATGGTCAGGTTATGGAAACTCCCCGTTTTGTCACCGTCGTGCAAATACACAAAGATGAATGGGATACTTATATCAATCACAGTTCTGTGTACATTGCAATAAAAAGTGAACCACAATAGATCTTTGTGTACATTGGTAGCCTTCCAAAGCCTAAAATGAGTTTTACTAGTGACCTAGATGTAACAGAGTAGTCCCTTTTCCTGAAAATCTCAAATTCGAACCCACGAAATGCAATTTTTAGCGTCAGCATCCGGTGAAGCTCCGGGAACGTATTTTCTTACCGTTTTAGGGTACAAAATCCCTTCTCTAAAATAATTGTTTAACGTAAAACTTGGGTTTGTGACTGCAGTTTACGTTATCAATGACATTTGATCGCAGAGAAATGAAAAAATTTCCGTACTTTTTTTATTTTATGGCCCAAAATCCGGAAATTTTCCATAACCAGTTACATCTCTGTAGTGACTGCATCAATCTTCTATCCTGTCTTATCTTTCAAAACAAACACATTCCCAAACATAATGTCTGTATGCATCTAAAGAAATCCAAGTTGGGATTTTAATGAGACCCTTTAAAAAATCCCACACAAAACAAAGATATTGATGTACATTGGTAACCTGCCAAGCCCTACAATGATTTCACTCGTGACTGCATCAATATTCTATCCTGTCTATTGGTCATAATTCCCCTGCTCATTTTTTTAAATCGTTTTTTCTTATCATTTTTTTCAATGTTGGAAGTATTGGTATTGGTATTTCGGAAATCCGCCTATTTTTTCAGGCGCACCGTTGCTCAGCAGTGGAATTATAACTTTATCTTGCACAAATTCACCATGTTCCAACATTACATTCACAATCTAGCAAAAAAAAAAAAAAAAAAAAAAAAAAAAAAAAAAAAAAAAAAAAAATACCATCACTGTACGAACATTCTGTACTACTACTGCCCTGGCCCTTGGGTGAGTGCAGGTAACAGACACGGGATGATCCCCTAATCTTTTCGATGAAGTCTGCATTTTTCGTACTCATGGTGACTCTCTGAAACACAGGACCCCATTTACATAGACTCTCCGAAGCCATTAGGCGGCCGGTCCCCACTCATACACC